>JAYEVE010000422.1:600000-823744 GCA_036346375.1 Guadua angustifolia
TCCATTAACTCAAAACCAAGGTCCAGAGCAAGAACAAGTGCTTTTCTACAACAAGTTGTGCTTTGATCATGTTGAAGTCACATTTATAAAATCGCTATATTGTTTTACCATATTGCATATTATCTCACGTATACAATTGTTTTCAGTTAAATTGGGACTCAGCTATTATACCAAATTAATCTATACCCTACCCTATCATTGATGCCATGATCTATTGTCACCCTGGATTGGTTCATTATAGTTGGTTAATACTAAAATCAACATGGGATGGTTAGATCGTAATAGTTTCTTAGCCAAGCCACATCATCACATGTACTTGAATCATCGATAAATAATCTTAACTAATGGAATATGGAACAATGTTATGAACTTGTGTGTCATGTGTGGTCACACAATGAGATTCAGTTGTTGTGGTGATGGATGTCGTGCAACGATATTGAATTGTTGATAGCACGTGGTGCCTGATAATCAACTAGGGTGGTTATGATTTGGATTGGGGCAAGTGGCAAGGGGCAATATGCCAAGGTGGGCCGTATGGCAGAGGGTATGTGGAAGTCTTGCTTCGATCACCCTAAGTACTTAGCCTTGCAAGCCTTTGACCTGAGTCAATCGTACAAACACATGTCTGTTATGGGACAGCCTAGCTGATTATTTTGCAATGTCTTAGCTTTCATACTATCAATGGTGGTGTGAGTCCTAAGTTATGGTCAACTCACATGGCGCAAGAGGAAGGCCCTAGATGCGGTAACCATTCCCACCAGTGTTGAAACCTTAGCGGGTAGTATCGGGTTAAGGTAGAGCAATGTAAATGCTTTGTCATGATCTCTCCGCTGACACACCAAAGAAAGTGTGTTAATCCAGAAGGCACCAAGGGACGATTATGTCATGTGGGTAATGTGCATAACCTCTACAGAGTGTAAATCTATTCGGAGAGCCGTGCTCGTGGTATTGAGCATAGCACGGGAATTATAGACAAGGGTTAGACTTTTGCAAAATAAAGCTTGGGTTGGATGGCAGGTTGTCATGGGAGGTTGAATCTTGACTTAGGACTGGAAACTTGGTTTACCTAAGAAATACTAAAATTATTACTTATTGTTATTTGTTTTACTGTCTTTTCAATCTATTTATTATACTTGTTTATAAATGCTGCTTTATTGGAAAATAGCCATGATAGTCATTCCTTTGGAATAAGCCTTGCATATAGATATGTTAAAATTATATTATGTGCACAACTTGCTGAGTGCTTTAAGTACTCACCCTTGCCAATAACAAATCACCAGTTGAGGAGCCTACATCAGTGCTGGAGGAGGAGTATCATGAAGAGACGAATGCTTAGAGTGCGAGCCTTATCAGTTGCCTATGGTTTACTGAAGGGTTTATCTACGTCTTCGTTCCACTGCAATTTAAATTGTTATTCAGCCTTGTGAGGCATAGCTATGTAAGTTGACCATAAGGTCATACAACTAGTAATATTTAACATATGTCTTTATCTTATTTCTATTGTGTATGATTGTGATATTTACTGATGTTGAGCCTTGTGTACTAGCGTGATCCTAGACTAGTGCAATATACACAGAGGGTCCGAATTTGCATATTCGGCTCCCGACAGATACCTACCCTGGCCTTATATAGTTGGGGTAGCTCTGCCTCAAGTTGAGTTGTAGCCGGTTTGGGATACCAAATCGTAGCCGATGAGGAGTCCATCATCGTATGATCTTTACAGTATATCCAAATTTCCATAGATATCAAGCATTCTCGAATTGGTTTCCTCATAACAGGAAAGTGATCGAGTCCTTCCTAATATGGAATTGCCTTCTCTGCGCATATCTTATCCCATAGAATTGGGCCCGTGATATCCGGAGTTTCTTTACGTCGTTAGAAAATATCCTTCACGTATCCTGCATGTAAACATACCCCATGTTTAGATATTTTACAAGAAGTTAAACATCTTCATTCAATATCAAGGTGAGGTTTTAATATTATAACAAACTTAGTCCTCAAATCATACATGGATGCAACATAAAGGTAGTGCTTAATTTCTAAGCCAGATCGAAAACGGGTGAAGTTAATAGACCAAGCATGTTTCACATTATGCCACATCACCTGTAAAATGGTAACTATCAGATTAAATTGAATTAAAATAGTAATCCTTGGATTTTAAACACTAAAGAGATGCTTTGATGACTAAATGTGTAAATGGAAAGCTTAGTCAGGAATCGAGAGAATTTTACCATGAAACATGGCATAAAATATGTACATCAAATAGCCCACAAAAAGAATGTAATTGTAATGTCGTTCATTGTCATGCATTAAAGGAAAAGCATTAATAGGAACAATATAACTAAACATCTAATTTTTACAACCACTGATTGATCAATTGAAAAATAGCCCGGCTGGTTATTTGCCTACATAGTTAAATAATATTAATGCGTAGACCTCATCGATGGGTGGCTCATCTTTTGCTTGTTGACAATTAGTATATGGGATTCAAACATGAATGAGACCCAAACAATCTTATGACTGAGGGCTCGAGGATACCTTAGGGCTTGGGGAGGAGGCAGCAACGGGCTCAAGAGAGGAGGCGGTGATAGGCTTGGGGGAGGAGGTGCGCAGCACGAGGGCTTAGGAGCGGCGGCATCAAAGACCTGTAGCGACGAAGGGATCTGGAAGGAGGTCGAGGTCATCTGTAAAATCTCGTTTAGGTGAGGAGTGCGGCAGCCACAAACCCTATAACGATATATATAATAGGGAAGTGTTATCACAAACAGTTTGATTAAAAAATTGTCTATGATAATCTAATATCACTGATGGTTCGTGGTACAAACCATCTATGATACTTTACAGACAGATTGCACCATAAACTATCAATGGTATTAGGTTATCACAGACAGTTCATAGCATATCCTGCAACTTTGATAGTTGTGCTAATAAAATCGTCTATGATTAACTTTTACACAAACGATTTTTAAAAACTGTCTATGATGAAGCATCTTATATAGGCCTTTCTGTAATAGTGGTTGTAGCTTTGCAGCTACACCCTCAACCCCATTGCCACAACCGGGTTGAGCTTTGCTACTAAATTGAATTTTATGTATTCACATATTAAACTTAAACAAAAATTACAATTGCCCATTTCTCTATATTAATAGCAATGCTCTCCAAATTTTTCATGTATTTCTCACGGTACAGTATGCTACAGTAAAGAGACAGCACAACCTCCCTATTGAAGATTGCAACATGCAATTGCCTCTGACTATCTTTTCTTGGAGTTTATAGGCTTGGCTCAAATTAATATTCTTCATAAATCCTACAAAATTCCAAGGGCCCACTCATGTATGGTGAAAGGTGAGATGTTTCATACCATATTGCTAGTCTAGGTGGGGTTGTTTTGCCTAGTTGAAGAAAGCAAAAGTAGAATATGCATGCACGCTCACTCGCTCGCCTTGCCATCACCTTCCCGTGTGTGGCATGCGTGTGAAGCACACCAACACGCAACAAATTGGAAATGGGAAGATTGGGCAAATTCCACAAGGCTTTTATGACATGCATTAATGCTATTTCCAATTTTGTTTTGCGGGGTAATTGCCTTCCCTAAGTGGTCATCTATGACTATATGAGGAGAATTCCTCTCGATGCAAAGCAATGATAGAAAAGTTCTTCCTTCCTGGTTCCCTTGCATTGCATTGCTCGTCTTCTCCATCCCTTCATTGGCATGCAGCGATGTGGGGAGAGCAGTGTCTCCGAAACCATTCCCTCTCTTGATCCTACACGAGAAGGGGCGAATCAAGTTTTTGGTAAGCATTTGTGCGACTGTTCATGGCTTACTCTCTCGATCTATTGCACATCTTCTTCAACACATCAGACTCTATCGTAACCTTCATGAGAGCAAATCAACTATAAGTTGTGGCTTATTTAGATATAATTATATCATCGGAAATACTATGTGTGATTCATCTCTTGGTTAGTAGTATTTTCGGCCATATATCCTATCATGTTAATGCATATATTTGAGATATATGTAATATATTTTGCTACCATACTACTATTAGCAGTTTCTATTATGCCTAATACATATATCGCATTATTCATGGTTTTTCCTTAGGAATTAAAATAATCATAAAAGTGCACATACTTCTAACAATCCAGAAACCTAATAGGCACTTTGTGGTGACTAGTGGAGAAGTTCACTAGCGTGAACTTTAAGAGAAGGCAGACAAGGGTCCAATTGTGGCTCACAGCTATGAATGTGTGGTGGGTCGACTTACCTAGTTCTAAGGAGGGACCTCCTAGCTATGTGATGTGTATGTGCATATAAAAATTGTTGTAGAACTATGGGAGGCACTCGAACATAAGTTTGCTGCCTCGGATGTTGAACTTGAGTTGTACATCACAGAGCAATATCATGACTATAAAATGGTTGATAACCGTCCTATAGTTGAGTAGGCTCATGAACTACAACTCATTGTGGCAGAACTAGCGCATCTTTGTTGTCAGTTACCTAACAAATTTGTGACAGGGGGCATCATTATCAAATTACCTCCATCTTGGAGAAATTTTGCCATATCTCTAAAACACAAGAGGCAAAATATTTCTATTAAGTATTTGGTTGCTAGTCTTGATGTTGAGGAGAAGGCTCTGGCAAAGGATGTGACACCTAAGATGCAAGTGGACAATCCAACTCTAATGTTATGCAACATGGTGGAAAGAATAAAAGGAAAGCTAAGATCACTCTGACCAACAACTTCAAAAGGACCAACAATGAGAAGAAAATGAACATGGAGGATGTCATCTTTTTTTTGGCAGAGCGGCTATTGGGCCATGAAATTTCACAAATGGATAGGCAAAAAGAATCAGCTAGAGTGGAAGGATTTTGCCAATGTGACTACAGCAAAGCCAGGGCATCTATGTATAGTAATTTACCTACTATATTTTCGGCATGTCAATATACCGATTGGTGGGTTGACACAGGGCTAATATTCATTTGTGTATTGATGCATCTTTGTTTTCTTCTTATTAGTTCGCTAGAGGTTTCTTCCATCCTGTTAGGGAATGGGTCGCATGCTTCTATTCTTGGTGTTGGCACGGAAAATTTAAAGCTCGCTTAGGGAAAAAATCGTTTGCTTGAAGAATGTGTAGCATGCTCCTATAATAAATAAGAACCTTGTCAATGGTTCTCTTCTATGCTGAGATGGGTTCAAGTTGGTGTTTGAGTCGAACAAAGTACTTGTGTCAAAATGTGGACTCTTTATTGGAAAAAGGTATGAGTGCGGAGGCTTGTTCTGTTTTTCCCTTTCAGATTTCTATAATAAGGTTGTGAACCAAATTTGTGAATGAAATAATGGAGGTGGTGCCAGTGTGTGGCACTCACATTTATGTCATATTAATTTCGGTTGTATACCTTGGGTATCCAGATTAAATTTAAGTTCTAATTTTTCTATTGTCGAAGGTTCAAAATGCCAAATCTGTGTGCAAGCAAAGCAAACATGAAAACCTCACAAGGTGGTTTAGGAAAGAAATGAATGGCACTTTTAGAACTCAGACATTCAGATTTATGTGAAATAATGGTGTTTTGACAAAAGGAGGGAAAAATGTATATGATGACTTTAATTGATGATACTACTAGATTTTGATGTGTATTTGCTTACAACCAAAGACAAGGCTTTAGACTACTTTAAAGCTTACAAGGCTACGGTTGAAAATCAACTAGAAATAAAGATAAAATGAGTTAGGTCAGATCGTAGTGAAGAGTTTTTTTCAAATGAGTTTTTCCCAATTTTGTGGTAAGAATGGAATTATCCATGAAAGGATATCTCCCTATTCACCAATCCAACAAGGTTGCAAAAAAGAAGAACAGCACCTCAACCGACTTGGTTAACACCATGTTGGATACTGCCGATATATCAGTGTGGAACGGTTGTCCTGACCACATATCATGTTCTAAACATAGATCCCACTAAGAATAGTGAGATTACTCCATATCAAGGATGGAGAGGGAGAAAACCATCACTTTCTTATTTGCTCATTTGGGAGTGCTTGGCGAAAATCAATGTATCAATAATCAAAAAGCGCAAACTTGGACCTCAAACAATGGGTACTGTCTTTCTAAACTTGGACCTCAAACAATGGGTACTGTCTTTCTTGGTTATACATATCATAGTACGGCATATAGATTTTTAGTAGTCAAATCTAAGATATTCAATGTGATTGTTGATACAATAATGGAGTCTCAGCATACTACATGCTTTGAAAATATATTTCCAATAAAGATACATGTAGCTCTTCTAGTCAAACAATTGATGTAACTCCTGAATCTATCACTCCAACTGATAATATTGAACAAATACATTAGGGGGATGACAGTGAAATAGCTCCTCGAAGGAGCAAGAGGAAAAGGACAACAAAATCTTTTGATGATGGTTTAATTGTGTACCTTGTTGATGATATATGCAAATCCATTCCAGAGGCATATGCATCCTCTGATGCGGAGCACTGGAGTGAAGCAATCTGTAGTGAAATGGATTCCAATATGGCTAACAAAACTTAGGAATTTACAAATTGTCGATTTGGTTGTAAGCTAGTTGGATGCAAGTGGGTGTTCAAGAAGAAGCATAGGCTTGATAGTACTAATGAAAAGTACAAGGCTAGGCTTGTGGCAAAAGGCTATACCCAAAAGGAGGGAGAAGATTTCTTTGATACTTACACACATGTTGTCAGGTTAACCACCATCTGAGTACTTCTTTCTTTGGCTACCTCACATGGTCTTTTTGTCCATCAAATAGATGTAAAAATAGCTTTCCTCAATAGAGAGCTAGAAGAGGAAATCTACATCGATCAGCCTAATGGATTTGTGATACCTAGACAAGAAAGCAAGGTGTGTAAGTTACTGAAGTCCTTATATGGCCTCAAACAAGCACCTAAGTAGTGGCATGATAAGTTCGATAGAACTTTGACACAGGCTAGCTTTTCTATAGATGAAGCTGACAAATGTGTGTACTACCGATATGGTGGGGGTAAAGGTGTAATTATGTGTTTGTATGTTGATGATATACTAATCTTTAGGATTGATATTAATGTGATAAATGATGTTAAGTCATTTTTATCTTAAAGTTTTGACATGAAGTATCTGGGAGAAGCTAATATTATTCTAAACATTGAGCTAATCAAAAGTGATGATATGATCACTCTTTTGCAATCCTATTATATGGAAAAGGTCTTGAGTCACTTTGGCTATTTGGATAGCAAGCCTTCCCCAACACACTATGATCCTAGTCTAATACTTTAAAAGAACTGAAGACTAGGACATGATCAATTGAGATACTCTCAAATTATTGGTTCGCTCATGTACTTGGCTAGTGCTACTCAACGTCTCAACCTGACCTCTCATTTGTTGTAAGCAAATTGTAACACCCGGCGTAAGCGCACATGAATGCTACCAAAAACTCCAAATCTGAGCGACACATCTCTGAAAAAATGAAACTGAATTTAATCACTAAACTCTTAAGCGGCCTAAGAAAAACTAAGTCACCGAAATTTACAAAATTTGGCATGACTCTCTAGAATAGAGGACATCCACTCGTGAGAGAAAACATGCGAGATAATATGATATCATTCTAGCAGGTCCTTAGTTAACCAATCACACATCCAATAGACGGTAATAAACTCCACACGACTAACAAACACATTACAACCTTATTAATTACAGCGGACTTTACAAGTTAATTTAAATGAGGAGGTAGTGGTGAAGTCGCTGCGTACTCTACTCCCATCCGTGAGACAGACTTCAAGGTACCTAGGCGGGGAAGAAAACAAGCGTGAGTTCAAGACTCGACAAAGTGCAACAATAATAAAAGTAATAAATTTAACTGAATTACTTTTACTCTAGAATTTAATATAGCCATTACTAAATGGAAACCAACCGGTAAAAGAAGCAATAACGAACTCCACTTACCACAACCAACTCGAAAACATAACTAAATCTTACCCCTGCCTTAATAACATTTCTGGATGAGTCCACGCCTCAATCCGCAACCTGTTCTTCCCATTCTCATCAATCCCAATTATCAGTAAACTACAGATGCAAATATGCCTTACAAAAGAAGAATTCATATCCATACACCACAAAAAGAAGAAACTCATATCCATACATCACAATCAATGCATAAAACATGATCCATCATTGACAATGCAATGCAGATGCAAATATTCCATACAAAAGAAGAATTCCTATCCATACACCACAAAAAGAAGAAACTCATATCCATACATCACAATCAATGCATAAAATATGATCCATCATTGACAATGCAATGCAGATTGCACAATTTCCATGCATATGATGCATCATGCATGCTCATCTCCTCTTTTAGCACATCTGGGGTATGGCCGAGTGCACACCGTCGGTGTGCACCCTCTCATTCCCTTTCCACCCCGTGGTGGAGGGTGCCTACTCTTACTGATTCGCTCCCATACAACCACGTATATGGGACTACGAGGTAGAACTTTCGTACTCACTACATGTGAGCACAGAGGCCCGCATCAGCATGGGTCACCTCTTCCATCATGAATGCACAAATGCAATTGACATAAACAAATTTGTAAACTACATTCATTACTCTCATTTGCATCGCCATAGCCAAATACATACACATTAGCCATTTCTCACATCCAGCAATTACCATTCACATTCTCAACACTCATAATCACATTCTCAACACTCTTAATCACATCCTCAACGCCCATAATCACATTCTCAACGCTCAAAATCACAGTCTCAACACTCATAATCATATTCACACCACCAATTCTCGAGTAATTACAATTCCATCCATCTTACTCATAAATCAAATCATTTTCGCAATCCAATCCCATACTTTTATTATTCTCACTAGCCTATCAAACTAGTGAACCGGAATATGAAAGTAAAATTTTTAGCGAGATGTCATCACGGCATCTAGACGAAATTCATTGAACATCACACATAACAATCAATCCAGGGATGCAGCATAATTTCATGATGGCACGGCATATAAAGTTCATCAAACAAATCATAACACGCTCAAACAACGATGCACTTGAATCAGAGTACTTACCCTTTTCATCAAAAGACAATTACCTTACTAGACGAGCTTATGAACACGAATGCAACCGTAGGGTCAGCATATACACAACACAAGCAATGAACTAAATACCCTGCAAGAGATATACGGGTTGCACTTGCCTTTTACCGACGGAAAATGGAGTGGAAATTGGAATCTTAGCGTCCGCATGACTTCCCATGATTAAAGAAAGCCTGAATTTAGAACACATACACATAATATAACTTAAGACAACAAACCACATAAATTGGTTAACTCAATAACACATGGTTTACTTTCAATAAGCTCAAATGAAATTCAGAACACATGCACCCATTCCGAGAATGCAAGATGGCAGCTCAACCACATAAATAAAATCACTGGAACTAGTGCCATTTATATTTCAGGAAGATGCAACATGGAAACATATGCATTGATCCTAGATTTCAATAGCATCCGAGCATGAGAAAAATATCATTCCACCAAGGCACAAAGAGTAATAATAACACACCACTTAATATGGGACTTTATACATTTCAAGATTAACTGTGGCATTAACAACTCTAGGTCCTTCACCATTTTAAACATAATCAATAAGCAACTAATCAACAATTAGTATGCACTTTCTTGTTTTCTTCTACTTCTTTGCAATCGGACATAATTTGCCATGGACAAGAGCATTCCCCAATAATTTGAACAAAGCAAACCAACTGACACAACGAAATTATGCTCTCCAATATGAAGGTTCATCACAATGGGTAACGAGCAAATATCATTCATATACCTAGGATCCAGGATCCACTCAACTAATTGCATTACAACACAAGAACCCTAGCTAAGCATTTCATCAAACACTTGGCATGCATACTAGAAACCAAGCATTTCAATGGGGTTTAGGGTTGAGCCTCACCACAAGAAGGGCGGAGAGGCACTTTGGCCGAGGGAAACTCTTGTCGGCTTCTTCTTCTGCTGCCGCCACCCATGAGGGGAAAAGAGAGAGGCGTCATTTGAAGGCTGCTTGCGCCAAAAGCCTCTGATCTTCTTCTTCTGCCGACTTGAAGAAGTGGCGCAGGAGGAGCAGCACTTGAGAGAACAAGGCGCCCGAAAACGCCAGGAGAGAGAGCAAGACACCAGGAGGAGGTGGAATCGCCAGAGGAGAAATAGCCAGGACTGCAGGAGTTAGCGCCAGGAGAAGGAGGAGGCCAGGGAAAAATCGCCAGGACTGCAGGAAAAAAAATTCCTCCAAAGCTTCTCAGCCACACATTAGGAGGAAGAGAGAGAGAGGTTAGGTGAGGGAGGGAAAGTTTCTAAAAACCCCTCCAAAACTGAAGTCCAACTTTTTAACCATTAGCGCAAACCAAATAATTTGAATTTTTGGCGCGAAATGACAATCGACAGGATAGACAACTTGCCGCAAAACTATACGGCTCGGAGAAAAATAACCATTCCGATAAGATTACGGAAAACCCAAAACCTTTAAATAAGATTATTAAAATTGCGAGACGACAAAAACAATTCCGGCCAAACTCTGGTAAAAAAATTCGCGGTATTACACAAATTGAGCTGGTTCACTGCTAATCCAGGAGATAATCATTATCGTGCATTTGAGTGTGTAATGCATATTTGAGAGGTATAATGAGTTATGGAATTCACTATTCTGGGTATCCTGGTGTACTTGAGGGATATAGTGATTCAAATTTATAGAAGATTTTTTATAGAAGAAAGCAAGTTTTTTCTTTGATGTTCACCAAAGCAACCCGCTTTTGTTTATGTGGAGCACACAGTGAGCGTATTTGGCATTTGGATATTATCTATATCAATGATCTAGTGAACCCTCTTAATTAAACTAATAAACTAGAAATGACATTGAACATATAACTAGTAAGAGATCTTCTATTGTCCAAAATCTCCAAAAAGATCTGAATTCACATAACCAACGAGCCCACCTCTAGCTTTCCCAAACATGGTATACAATAGTGAGCCAATTGCAATGGCATATGGAACTCTAGACATGCATGCAAATTCATCATCTGGCTATGAACATGATGCTAATAATGCTGAAAGAAATCTAAAACGTGCATATTGAAAAGATGAAGGACTTTATTAATATACCCTTTCTGGCTTAGGTATAATTTTTCAAACCGCCTATCTCTAATAATTTCCATACCAACAATCTTCTTGAAGATCCATTTGTAGTAAAAAGGCTTCTTATTAATTAACAACTTGACCAACTCTCAAATATCAGTCTTCTCAAGAAATTGCTTCTCATCATGCATTGCAATCACCCATCTTTCTAAATCATTAGAAGTGATAGCCTCTGAATAAGTCAAAGGTTCATGAGTACCTGCAATTTCTTCTGCCATATTCAAACAATAGGCTATAACATTGGCTTCTTAAACAATCTCTTGAGAGGCTGTAATTTACTCATTTCTTTGTCAACTACAATGGAACATTGTGGTAGTTGCACAAAAATAAGAATACCATGTATATTTTCCTTCTTGTCTTCTGTTGCAGATCCTGAATCAATAACATGTTCCACCTGCATGTTTGATTTATGCTGCTTCTCAATGGGAACATCAATTGATGGTTTATCATGCAACATAGCAGACTCATCAAAAGTAACACTTTTACTAATAACCACCTTTTTAGTTTCTAGATTCCACAATTTATAATCTTTTACACCAAGCTTATAACTAAGAAAAATGCACTTAATGGCTTTAAGTTCTAATTTACTATTGTTAACATGAGCATAAGTAGGACAACAAAATATTCTCAAATTTAAATAATTTATTGGAGATCCAAACCTTGCATAAATTAGAATCTTCTTATCAATTGCTAGGTTAGGTGATCAATTGATCAAATGACAAGCAGAGGAAGCTGATTCAACCAAATAAATCCTAGATAATTCATAGTTAGATAACATGCGTTCGGCCACACCACTTTGTTGACGAGTACCAAGAAAGTTGTAATATCTCACAATACCATCTGAGCTACATAAAACTTAAAATTCTCTAGAATAGAACTCCAAGCCATTATTAGTATGTAGCTTCTTAACAGGCTTACCATTTATTTTTCAATAATAATCTTTCACTCCTTGAATATTGAGAACACACCCAATTTGTGCTTCACGAAGTATGCCCAAACTCTTCTCGAGTAATCATCAATGATGGTCAACACATAGCTAGCACCTCAAGGGACAGAATGGAGGACTCTTCCCACAAATCAGAATGAATGTAATCCAATATGCCTTTTGTAGAGCGAGTTGTAGTGCTAAATTTCATGCTCTTTTACTTTTTGAATACATAGTGTTCAGAAAACTTTAATTTGTCGATGCTTTGATCATCAACGAATCAACTTTTGCATAACTCTATCATGCTAACTTCACTCATATGCTTCAGATATATATGCCAAAGATTAGTAACATCAAAATTGGATGATTTGCATAAGGCAATAGTAGCATTGCCTGAAATTGTAGTCTCGCTAATGATATAGGTTGGCAGTTTCCATATCACCCTTCATCACAACAAGAGAGCCATTGGAGACCTTCAGAACTCCACCTCCACCTCCACCTTAATACTTGTACTCTTTAGCATCAAGAGTACTCAGCGAGATAAGATTTCTCTTCAAACTCAGAATTTGTCAAACATTTGACAAAGTTCTAACTGTGCCATAAAACAACTTAATCTTAATATAACCAATGCATGCAATCTTGCATGGAGAGTTATCACCCATCAATATGGAACTACTTGTAATTTCATAATCCACAAATGAGTCTTGGTTTGAACTCACATGGAAACTGTAGGTTGAATGAAAAATCCACGCATCACCATTTTAGAATCACTAGCAAAGGCAACCATAACATCTCTATTAGAAGCTTGATTAGTAACAATAGTGGCTTTGGTATCATCCTCTTATTGATCCTTCTTGTCATTATTGTGTTTCCTCTTCTTGTTCTGCAACTTCTAGCACTCAGATATGTCGTGATCGTTATTCTTGCAATACTTGCATGACTCCCTTTTCTCCTTTGTATCTGCTTGAACTTCTGCCTCTGGAATTGTTGTTTGAGTCCTTTTCCTGTTATCTACCATAGACAGACAAACCTTCTGTACGCGAATTTGAACTTTTATTTGAAACCATGAGCTTCATCTTTTTTTTAGCATACAACGCTTCATAAACTTGATTGAGAATAAGACTATCTCAGCTATATAAAATAATATCTATGAACGTAGGGTACAAATTGGGTAGTGAGCATAAAAGAATTGAGCCAAATCTTCATCATCATATTTTACTTCCATAGACTCATGGTTAGCGGCAACTTCTTTGAAAGATGTCCAATGATTAAACATTGATTCACCCTCCGCCACCTTGTGCGAGTAAAATTTCTTCTTCAGGTGCATCTTGTTGGTTAGATCCTCGGTCATGCAGACCTGCTCAAGCTTCAACCATAAAGCAGTAGTGGTCGTCTCCTTCAAAACCTACTGCAGAATATTATTTGACAGATGAAGATATATCTAAGATATGACCGTACAATCTTTTTGTTGATTCTCATCAGCGGACCGAGCCATAGGCATCTTGTATATCCTTAAAAGAGTGTCATCCAAATCAAGATGTTATAGAACAACTCGCATATGGACTTTCAATAGAGATCCCTGTGTCTTGATCCAACAGCGGAAGATCATACTTCGGTGTCGCCATTGATAGATGTAACCCTTAACTTGAGCAATGATCAACAATGTTGTCGAAAAAAACCAGCACTGAAGTAGTCGCCGGGGTGGTGGCATGGGTCAGCACAGGGTTAGACTGGACCGATGCAGAGGTGGTGTGGGATGGCGCTGATTCGAGGTAGGGCTTCTGAAGGTCGGCAAATCTGATATGAGGCACTGATTGGCTTGGAATCGGTGCTCAAAACAACACCGAGCTGAGACGAGACGAAGGTGGCAGCAAGTCAATAACGTAGCGCTGGGAGGCGCTAAGAGAGCGCGGGTTAGCACTTTCAGCAAAAACTCTTGAAACCCTAGATTCAACTTGAAACGTAGCTATGATACCACTTGTTGTGGAAATAGGGATGAATCTAGAGACGGGAGACATGATTTTTATGTGAAAAACCCTTGTGGGAAATAATTACGAACGCACAAAGGCGTAATTTACTATATGAGGACAAATTACAAGCATAAACGACATAACCGTCTAAAATGTCCATCTACATAGGTATGTATACAGGGGAAGCAAGAAGAGTCCGGAACGGACAAAACAACCGAGTTGTAGTCGGTTGCATAAGCTGACACAATGTCTTCTTGGTCGGCACTCTCAGAGAGGCGGGCTGAGCCCTCCGTGAAGCTGGTGGCACTTGTGTCTAGCACAAACATAACCCGAATTTGGATCACAATGCAAAAATAGTAGAGATCTGTTGCGAAGAAAAACTGGATGATCTCATCCATGAAGCAACCGACACAAAGCAAAACCGAAGAACCGTCTTCTTCAACCAACCAACCGATGAAATAACGAAGCAATGCGTCTCTCATCCTCCCCCCTCAACTGTAAATCCATGAATGGGTGTGAATCCGCCCATTCAACATGTATATATATCTATTGATCAATGAATGGAAAGACAAGTGTTCATACATCACAAGTTCTTTTACATTTTCAACTTCCTAATCTAAACACGTTATCAGCACTTGCTCTTCACTGAGTTACAGAAAATAAACCAAAACAGATAAGAGAAAAACGGCGACATTCACGGTAAAGAATCAACAATGCCGATTCTCACCCTTACCCGCGTTGTTCCCATTCTCCTCAACGAAGTCGTCCGAGAGTTCCATCGCACCATGCGCCGAGGGTTCTTGTATCGGCACCGCCTTCGCGCTGTCATCCGCCACGCCCTGATGAGCCCCCGTCCTCCCGGCGCCTGGGTTCCTCGGCACGGTGGATTTCCCCATCATCGGCGTGCACGCGCCAGGGTTCCTCGACGCATCGGCCTTCCTCTTCATCGGCGCGCACGGGCTCGGGTTGATCTCTTCGCCACTGTGGCCACCTCGCAGTTGCCTTCGCCCACTCCGGTTGAAGAAGCCATGTCCAGGTAGAGGCCCCCGACTCTGGCTCCACCCGGATTAGGCTTGCGCCCCACCATGGCGGCAAGATCCAGGGCGCCCCCATTCTTCACTAGCCATGGCGACTCCACCCCGCCTCCTCGCGCAACCCCTCCTTGTGATTTGGCCCTCCTCACTTCGCACCGCAATGAGGCAGTGGATACGAACCAGCGCCCAGATCTTCACATCCCTGGTGGCGTGGTGCCTGGGCTCGGCACCGCCGGCTCCTCCGCCCATCCAATCGGGTTTGGAGGCGGCGGCCGTGGGCTCTTCTTCTCCTCGAGATGAGGGAGGCCCCCATCATCGAAAGCACCGAAGGAAGAGGGAGATCTTGTTGCCATGTCCGGATCCACGCGGTGATCTTCATGGCGCTAGCGGTGGTCTCTACTTGGCGATGTTGGTGGATCTAGCCATGGAGTCGTGGCGCTTGGTCAAGGCGAGAGCGGCGAAAAAGGCATTGGGTGAGGTTAGGGTTTTCAAGCCCTAATCGCCGCTCCTTCTGCGTTTTATTTGGCGCGGAGGCAGCGTGATTTTGGGCCGAAATGGCAGCCCAGGGCCATGCTATGTTCGCCAAACTCTCCACGCACGCACGCGCGCCGTGGGCCCCTTCGCTGCTCGAAGCCCATGCTGATCCCCCCTAATAGGCCTTCTCGGGCCAAAATAGGTGGCAGGCAAAATTTGGCCTGTGGCCTATTATCTATTTTACTAAATTTACTATTTTTCAGTATTTCCAACATTTATGCATTCTAGTCCTTGTATTTTATAGTATTTGCATAATGTTGTATATCGATGTGTATCTTTTGTTTTAAGACCACGATATTATCTGTAATTTGTAAATATATATATATATATATATATATATATATATATATATATATATATATATATATATATATATGTTTGTGTATATTCTTATGCATACATGTATATGTTGTATGTTATTAAATTTGCAACTTAACAAATTGCATTTTAATAACTTTAAAATTCTCACAATTAAGTACCACTTAATTGTCCAGGATTTTAAGCAAATTTAAAAATATATCTTACATTCTTTTGAGAATAAACACAAGGTGATGGAGTCTAGGGTTTTGGCTGCGTCTTATTCAGTTTTCTGAATATTTTTGCCTGGAGACCATACCTTTTTGAGCAGCAATGAAAATTGCCCATCACTATGAGGTCTACATCATGTTCCAACTTGATGATTAACTATAAAGTGTTATCTCAAAATAATGTTTTTGGATATAAGGTCTACTCCATTTATGGAGATTACCTTAAATATAAGGTCAACTCCATTTATGGAGATTACCTTAAATATATGGTCTACTCCATTTATGGAGATTACCTTAATTTATGGAGATTACCTTCATTATGTGGTCTACTCCAACCATCCAAAACATAAGATATGATTTAAATTTTGCCCTTAAATATTACAACACCACCATTTAGGTTTTTAAATTTACCAATCTTTGGTAAATTAATAAAATCGATGGTTATGCCATGTAGGAAATGCAAAAAGAGTTTGAAGAACTCGCCCTTGATGGGAGCAATTATCCTTCATGGGCATCGGATATAAAAATTAGTTTTGCATCTCGAGCGATTTCAAATGCAATAAATGAACCAGTTGAAGGGGGCCCTCTGGTCCATGATCAAATGAAGTACACTGCCTTACTTTTGTTACGCACTTCTATCCATAAAGATCTCAAGAAAGAGTATATTTTGGAAGAAAATCCTCGTGTTCTGTGGGTTGCTCTTAAAGATCGTTATGAACAGTAGAAGGAAATTATATATCCTGATGCACAACATGATTGGAATCATCTATGCTTACAAGATTTTAAATATGTGGCTGAATACAATCATGCTGTTCATAACATCTATAGTAGGTTGAAGTTTTGTGAGAAAGAACCAACGGAGGCATAAAAGATAGAGAAAACTCTATCTACTATGCTTCTAGCGAACAGGGTATTGTGCAATCAATACCGAAAAGAAAAATATCAGGTTTATTCCCAGCTTATTCATACATTATCTCAGGCTGAAAAGAATGATGAACTTCTTATTAAGAATCATAAGTTGCGCCCAATTGGTTCAGCACCTTTGCCTGAGGTTCATAATGTTCAGAATAACGCTCCGAATAAAAGAAAGTTCAATGGATCTCCATCTGGTAATCCAAAGAACCACCCTGGTAGACGCAAATTCAACAAGAACCGCAGACACCGTGCTAACAAGAAGGCACGTGGCAATGCACAACCAACCTATGACAATAAAAGACTTTGTCATAAGTGTGGTTGTAACACGCATTTTGTCGCGACTTGTCGTACTTCAAAACACTTGGTTGATCTTTATCAAAAATCCCTCCGTGATGGCAAACAGAAGGCACCAAGATATGAAGCACACTTCAATCTTACTACTGAGACTCCAAAGGAGGCTGGTTGTTCGTCTTCGGTTCCCAACGAATCGCCAAACAATGAAGCCCTTACTCAGCACGTGGACCTTCCTGCAACGGACGACATGCTCATCGAGTACACCTCGGGTGACATGTATGGAGATTTATCTTAAAAATCTCCATGTCCGTAATTATTGTCAAAATAATATTGTGTGTTGTAATAATTAGAATTTGAAAACTGTTTGTAATTTGGAGTTGTATATTTATTTATGCAAACTCATATGTATTGTAATATTGCACTATTGTTGTATAGTTAATCCAATATGTATGTATCACTATATGTGTAGAATAAAGAGTTTTAATTAATTCTTGTTCTTAATATAGATGTCTCTAGAAGTCAATCCCTTGGAGGAGGAATTATGCCTTGTGGACAGTTGTACCACAAACTCTATACTCACAGAAATAAAATATTTCTAAACTCTTAAGAAAAGAGAAGGAAATGTTTTAACAATCGCTGGTCGTGATGCGTTGATAGTTGGCTCTGGTAGAGCCACAATCACCCTCCCTATAGGTACACAGATTACAATCGAGGATGCTTTATTGTATCCTGATTCAACTCGTACCTTGTTGAATTATAGAGATATTCGTAAGAATGGTATTCATGTGGAAACACATGAAGAAAACAAAGAGGAATATCTTCTCTTAACCAGAATTACTGGATATGGCAAGCAAATATGCGAAAAAATTCCAACTCTCGACTCTGGATTGTACTATACATACATTAAGCCCATAAAACATGTTGCATACAAGGTAATTTTTCAAAACGTCGATGCATTCCAAACTTGGCATGATCGACTTGGGCACCCCGGTGTCGGGATGATGAGAAAAATTATCACCAATTCTATCGGTCATGATTTGACAGCTACAAAATTTCCCAAATCTTCAGATTTTGTATGCACAGCTTGTGCTACTGGGAAATTGATTTTAAGACCTTCACCTCTTAAAATCCGGGCTGAACCACTTAAGTTTCTTGAAAGAATTCAAGGTGACATTTGTGGTCCGATTGAGCCAACTTCTGGACCGTTCAGGTACTTTATGGTTTTGATTGATGCATCTACTCGATGGTCACATGTGTACTTATTGTCCACACGAAACCATGCCTTCGCGAAAATAATGTCTCAAATTATTAAGCTGAAGGCACATTATCCTGAACATAGGATTCAATCGATCCGAATGGACAATGTTGCTGAATTTTCCTCCCATGCTTTCAATGATTATTGCATGGCTTTAGGAATTCAAGTACAACATTCTGTTCTATATGTCCATACTCAGAATGGTTTGGCTGAATCGTTGATTAAAAGAATCAAGCTCATTGTGCGTCCATTCTTGATGAATTGCTCATTGCCTACGTCATGTTGGGGTCATGCGATCTTACCGCGCGCCGACTTAATCAACAGACCAAGCTGCGTATCATGATTCTTCCCCCATGCAGTTAGTACGTGGGAATCCACCAAGTATTTCCCATTTGCAAAAGTTCGGATGTGCGGTGTACATTCCGATCTCACCACCCCAGCGTACCTCTATGGGCCCTCATAGAAAATTGGGGATCTATGTGGAATTTCAATCTCCGTCGATCATTAAGTATTTAGAACCTCTTACAGGGGATCTATTTACGGTCCCATATCTTGTTGTATATTCAATGAGGAACATTTCCCGGCATTAGGGGGAGATTTCAAGTACCAAAAAGAATGCTATAAAATTGATTGGAATGCTCAAAGTATTTCATCCTCGGATCCACGTACTCAAGAAACCAAACTTCAAGTTCGGAAAATAATTGGTTTGCAAGATATTGCGAACAATATGCCAGATGCATTTACAGATTATAAAGGTGTCATGAAATCTTTTATTCCTGCAAGGAATGTGCCTGAAAGAGTAGAGGTACCAAATAAAACCACTCAACCCCCGATTAGCAATAAGAGGGGGAGGAGTAAGGCCTCTAAGCAGAAAAAGGTGGTAAATGCAGATCAACCTATGGTTGATAGATATCAAAGTGGACTTGATCCTCAACCCTCTTCGGCTACGCGCATTGCTGAACTTGGGACATTGGATAACCCCAGATCCATCGTTACGGGAAATAATGATGAATCTCTTAGGGTGAACGAAATTGCTACAAATTATATTGAGACTGGAGAATTATTTGACCGAAAAGCTACAGTTGTTGACACTTATTTCTCTGAGCGAATTACTGACATCCTGAATGATCCAGATCCTAAATCCATGGCAGAGTGTAGAAAACGCTCGGACTAGAATCAATTGAAGGAAGCGATCGAAACAGAGATTGCCTCGCTTTATAAAAGAGAAGTATTCTCGGAAGTGATGCCTACACCTCGTGGCACTTTCCCTGTAGGATACAAGTGGGTTTTCGTCCGGAAACGGAATGAAAATAATGAAGTGGTGAGATATAAAGCAAGGCTAGTAGCTCAAGGCTTCACGCAAAGGCCCGGTGTTGATTATAATGAGACTTATTCTCCGGTTGTGAGTGGCATAACTTTCCGATATTTGATATCATTGGCAGTTCAAAATCGTCTATCTTTGCAGTTGATGGACGTAGTGACAGCATACTTGTATGGGTCATTGGATTCGAGATTTACATGAGGGTTCTGATGGAATCAATGTCCGGATCCACAGCAAATCGTAACATGTATTGTGTAAAATTGCGAAGTCATTATATGGCTTGAAGCAATCGGCGCATGTGGTACAATCGATTAAGTGAATTCCTTTCTTTAAAGGGTACACTAATAATGATGATTGCCCATGTATTTTCATTAAGAAATCCTCTACAGATTCTATCATTTCAAGATATCGTTGATGATCTCAACATCGCCGAACTGAAAGTGATATTAATGAAGCACGTCATCATTTAAAGACGGAGTTTGAAATGAAGGATTTGGGTAAAACTAAATTTTGCTTAGGTTTGCAACTTGAGCATTTACCTTCAGGAATTTTTGTATACCAAGCTACTTATATTCAGAAAATATTGGAGAAATTCAATATGGATAAGTCGTATCCATCCAGAACCCCTATGGTGGTCAGATCTCTAGACATGGAGAAAGACCCTTTTAGACCTCGGGGAGATGGAGAGGAGATATTGGGGCCTGAGTACCCTTATCTCAGTGCTATTGGTGCGCTCATGTATCTTGCAAATAGTACCCGGCTGGACATTGCATTTGCAGTGAATCTACTTGCAAGACACAGCGCTGCTCCCACCAAGCGTCATTGGTCTGGAATGAAGAATGTCTTTAGATATCTCAATGGTACAAGAGATCTTAGTCTTTTCTATGGAAGAAACTGAGATTCAACTTTGACTGAATATCTGAGATCTTGGCTATTTATCGATCCCCATAATGCGGATCACGAGCCGGCTTTGTATACTTACAAGGTGGAGCAGACCATCTCTTGAAATCTTCCAAACAAACTTTGGTGGCTACTTCTACCAATCATTCTGAAATAATTGCATTATATGAGGCCTCCAGAGAATGTGTTTGGCTTCGCAGAATGATAAACCACATACTTCAGTCATGTGGTATTGGTTCCATTGAATCTCCAACCATTATCTATGAAGATAATGCTGCATGTGTGATTCAGATGGAGACAGGTTATATTAAGAGCAACATCACTAAGCATATTGCTCCAAAATTGTTTTATCCTCATGAATTGCAAAAGAGTGGGGAAATAAATATTCTGCAAACTAAGTCATGTGATAATTTTGCTGATTTATTCACAAAGTCTCTACCTTATTCTATATTTTCTAAATGTGTTGAGGGAATTGGTATGAGACGACTTAGAGATTTGCAGGAATCAGGGGGAGTTTCTCTTTCTGATAAATAACCTGTTTAACATTATATTGTACTCTTTTCTTTGTATGAGTTTTTCCCTTTTTTTAAAGGTTTTCTCATGTAAAGTTTTTAATGAGGCAATATCGATACAATTTATATGTCGTATCATCTATTTTTTTCCACTGGGTTTTTTAGAGGATGATATTAGGCATGTCAAGAAAATAGACAAAATATATTCTATATTGATCTCAGAAGATGGATTCGATCAAGGGGGGTGTTGCGAAGAAAAACTGGATGATCTCATCCATGAAGCAACCGACACAAAGCAAAACCGAAGAACCGTCTTCTTCAACCAACCAACCGATGAAATAACGAAGCAACGCGTCTCTCATCCTCCCCCCTCAACTGTAAATCCATGAATGGGTGTGAATCCACCCATTCAACATGTATATATATCTATTGATCAATGAATGGAAAGACAAGTGTTCATACATCACAAGTTCTTTTACATTTTCAACTTCCTAATCTAAACAAGATCCATGCCTCTGGTCACCTCCGCCCTTGTCACAGCCGTCGCCCTCGCTGAATGAAATCATCTAGACGGCTGGACCAAGCTAGAGCCTCCATTTGGAAGCATCGCCTCCTGCTGGCGTGCCGTGTATGGTATTGCCGGAGTGCCGATGCTACCGAGGCAGCAGGTCAGTCCTCATGACTACAATGTGAACACAAACTGTGATTGTTAGTATATACAAATGGATGCAATTCTTGATTGTATATGACTAGGGTGAAAACTATTGGAAGCGGTTGGAAAACACTAAAACCATTTTATTTTCATATTTTTTCTCGTAAAGCGATATCGGAATCGATAACTACGGAAGCGAAAACGGCATCGGTAATTGAAAATATCGGAAGCGAAAATTCGATACAAAATATATATCGGTAACGATCGAATCGAAAAAAGAGACCAGAAGCGTCGTAAGGATATGTACCACCAATTGACTTCAAAAATTCACACAAATAGTACATCCACATAGAAATTAGTAATTAATAAATATTCACAAATTCGATGAACACACATCAAATTTTAGACTTGAATGACTACATTAGAGTTTTATTTTTATGATATTTAAAAATATCTATGATTGGTTAAATCATGAAAATGGGTGAAGATTGTAGCCCTCGTGATAAGCCGCATAGAGTCCAAAATCACCTAAATCGGAGTTCGAGTAAAAAGTTATGGGCGTTTTAGTGACCGAAGGAGTGTGATTTGTGGGTGGAATAATTCCGGTAATTACCGACGGAATTTACCGATTTTTTCGGATATCGAAGAAGCGGTCGGAACCGGTCAAAACCGTTACGTTATCGTTCCGACAAAAATTACCGATTCGATTCGATTCGAAAATTACCGATACCGACACGTCCGGTTGAAAAATTTCGAAAACGGTTTTCGGAATTTCGGGAATTACCGATACCGTTTTCACCCCTATATATGACCTTGACTCAGACTTGGGACCCGGCTAAATGGATCATACCAGAGGAGTTGTACCAAGAGATCCATATGAATACGTGCAAAAACTTCCATTTCCTTGTCAGGCTCGTGTTTGACTAACGCCGGCCGGAGCAGCATTTTCTGATCTTTTTCCGTTTGGACAGAAGGATGCGATAGGAAGAATGACACGCATGCTGGACGATTTAGAAAAGGTCAGTCATGCGTGTTCACTCCGAACAACTTCGATATATTAAGAGGCCGTGGATCGACTGGAATGTTGAATCGTTTCAGGTACAAGTAAACCATGGGGTTTCAGTGAACGTCAGTTGGGTTGCATGGTCTGGTGTAGTGACCTGGCCGGCAGATGACGCTCCGTGGATATACTGTTTGGATTGGTAAAGGTGAACATCCAAGGATTTTTTAAAAAAAATAATCCATTTTTTATTATTGTACAAAAATAATACCTAAAAAAAAGATAGAAATAGACATCAATCGCAATTTGGACTGGCGATAGAGGCTTTGTCGCTGTTTGAAATGGCGAAGTGCTGATGTGGAGTTTATCTAAGATCTCACCAATTGGATTACCAAGAGGTCCTCTATCACCAATCCAATTGGTGACAGCAATCTATGCACTTTACTACTTCTATGGTACATATGGCAACACAGACAAACCATCAGTAGAAATTAAGTTAAGATACATGTACGTCTTTTGGAATTGAAAACACTAGGGTAATGGAAAAGAAGTCATGCTTGCGATCATATATTCTATGCAGCAGGATCCATTGGTGCCTTTCGCTGCATTTTTGCACAGATATTGGTCCTGACTTTATTCCAATCACTGTTGTACACATCCAACCAAAGAGGGTGTTTCGTTTGCACATCAGGGTTATTCGCACATCTGACCATCAGCGCCTTTCACTTTGATTTCCTGAGGGTGTAAGCCTTATGTTTCTTTCCATTACTCCTATAAGCATCCACCGAAAAGCTGGTCTTCAAGGTCGACCTTAGGCTCCTCCTAGACATTAGCCACGATGGCTTACTCCTTCAGCTTCCTTTGTTGGGCCAAAAACTCATCTTGGGTCTTCTACAAATACGCAGATTCAGGATGCATGGTAGACTGGTGCCTTTCCTTTGTCTTGTCCGGTCTGATGCAAAGGTTTTCTGATGAGTGAAGATGTCGGGCACAAGTGGGCAGTTCAACTAAATTTTCTGCTCGATGAACGCCCTGTTGTACTTTTCAAAACTAATTTGTTTGTTTTTTAAATCACAAAAGAATATAGTGCCCGCAACGTTGACTCTACACTCCTCTCTTTTCCTCTCATCTCCTCTTTCTTTCTTCTTTGTTGTGCCTGCAAATAGCGACAAAGCCAGTGTACCGATTCTTATAGCTGGCCTTATATCCCCATTTTGTGATTTAAAAAACAAACGAATTACTTTTGAAAATGTCTTATACATAATAAACTATTGCAAACCGTATTACTAAAACTATTTTTAGACTGACATGACAACACCCTGCTAATTACTTTTTATCAGAGATGATAAAAGAATAGAGTGCCCGCAACGTTGACTCTACACTCTTCTCTTTTCCTCTCATCTCCTCTTTCTCCTCTTTCTTTCTTCTTTGCTGTGCCTGCAAATAGCGACAAAGCCGGTGTACCGATTCTTAGAGCTGGCCTTATATCTCCATTTCAATTGGTGGCATCCACCACAACTCACGTGGCACTCTGTCATTATGTCTATTTTTATCATTTTTTAGAATATTATTTCTATAAAATAATTAAAAATGGATTTTTTAAGAAAAATCAACGTCCCAGCGTATGGAATGCTTCATTTTTCCAACGCGTACCGTCGTGGCTGGTTTAGGCATACTGCGTCTTCGCTTTCGCATGAGGGCACGCGAGTGGCTGGTAAGCACCCATCCTTGTCAACTGTGCGTATGGAATAGGGTGTCCGATACTCAAAAGACTTCACACAGATAAGGATGTAAGTGGGATGCATTATGGGTTGGTTGTATATTGTCCACATTGACCGCAAATATTTAAGCGGGCAATGCGGCACCCACAAATCCCACAAGAAGAGAATCAAGAGTTTTGCCTGTCTACTAAACAATAGGATTAGGTCCTTATCTTCACAGGATATACATGAATGTTTCTGCTTAGGTCCTTATCTTTACAGGATCTATAACTTCAGTTCTTCCATATCATGTAACTCTAGGAACATAACACTAGTTCTTCCACGATATGTGTAACTGCTACCTGGTCATCATATGCACAAGATTCTGGAATTGCGCCTAGAACAACGAGGTAATAGCACCACTGTTGCTAGGAGCTGAACCGGATGACCTGCTTGACGTTTGATTCTGGAAAGGAAAGGCATGAAAAGTTTCTTCGACGTCCCAAAAGGGATGGATTTGACACTTCGGTTGGTTACTTGCTTGCTGGCGAGCAATCAAAGAAGCAATAGCAGCATCAAATGAGTCACAAGTAACAGGGATCTGCTGGAGAATCGAAGACTGTGAGAGGAGACTCGGGAGAGGTGACGGCGAGACGAGGGCAGAGTGGGAGCCTTTCGCGTGGGAGGTGAGCGATGCGGGCTTCGCGGACATGACGTGGGTTTCGTGGGCTGTAGTTTGGACCGCTTAATTTATTAAATAAGATGTGGGTGTCCACATAACATTGTTTGGTGGGCTAATTTAAGTGGGCTCACGGACACCCGCGTCCACCTTCACCCTTACACACAGATCACAGACTCGACAGCCCGCTTCCAGGGGGTGGTAGCGGGGTGCTAGGTATGCTTCCGTACCCCTAAATAATTTAAAATTGCTACAATAGTATTTGCTCAATAGATTAAATATATTGGTAGAATTGGTTCTAATTTTAATAATTTAAGGTTTTTAAGACTTTAGAACTATTGTCAGGCCATTGGCAAAATTAACAAAATCATTATGTGTTGGATTTATGATCTTAACAAAATTATTATACAAAATTACAGAGTTGTACTTCCAAAAATACACACCACCGAAAATTTTAGGCCCTATTTAGAAGCATGATTTTTTAAAACTATAGTTTTGATATACTATGATTTGCAATTGTTTTGTCATGAATACCATAGTTTTACCAAACCCCTTTGAAACCATAGTATTCCTTGGAACTACCAACTGTTTAGATACAATATCACAAACCATGGTATTTGAAGGGAAATAGATAAGAAGCTAGCCAAAACCATGAAAACTTTGGGTTAGAGTGGAGTTTCAAATACTCCAAAAATACTATAGTATCTATCAAACCATAGTTTTTAATACGAGTTTTAGCATGATAACCAAATACTTTATAGTATAAAATACCATAATATTCTTAAAAACTATAATATTTACTTAAAAACTATAAAAATACATTACTTCCAAAACAGAGCCTTAAAGTCTCACCGCTGATCGCTAGTTCGCTACCAAGTCAATTCAGCAGCCTGCTGTCACCAATCACCATCGAATGATGGAGAAAACAGGGTGGCGTACAGGTAAGCAGCACTAACTTTGTATCCAACCTTGCTTAGTCAATCTGCCAAAACAGGTTGGCTTTCGTTGTGGGAACTGTAGCAGCCGAAGTACGCTAAAGTAGTCTCTTCGCTTGATCGTTGCGTGTCGGCAAAATTAAAGACTCGGGATAGAAAGGCTGAAAGGGTCGGCAGTGGAGGTGAGAAGGAACACATTGTACTCCAGCAGCCCGGGCCAGAGCGATGGCCCGAACAAAGACCGAAGAGCATGCTAAATATTAAAAAGTCAGATCGGACCGATGGTTAAACCGAATCGTTGTCCTAGCTGGCTTGGATTAAGGGGCAAGTGTAAAATTCCGAAAATAAAAAGGGTACTGTAGGTAGGGATGAAAACGGATATCCGAATTTCTGAACAAATTCGACATTTTTAAATAGATATATAACGATTTTGGTTTTCATTTTTTAACACTTTAGCAAGCTCATTATAAAAAATAAGATTATAAAATTAGATAAAAAAAATTACGCATTATTTGCTTCCCATAAATAAAAAGGTGAAAAAATATCCGAATCCGTATCCGATTGATATCCGAATTTTGTTTCTATCATTTAGATAAATATATAATGAATTTGAGGTTCATTTTTTATGAATTTGAATAAGCTCAACACTACAAACAAGAATATGAATTCGGATAGAAAATTCTATATCCTATTTGTTTCCCATTGAAGAACAAAGACAAAAAAATT
The DNA here is from genome assembly GCA_036346375.1 of Guadua angustifolia. NCBI lineage: Eukaryota > Viridiplantae > Streptophyta > Magnoliopsida > Poales > Poaceae > Guadua > Guadua angustifolia. Next base: position 627,099 of record JAYEVE010000422.1, read on the forward strand.
GATATCCGAATTACTATCCGTTTTCATCCCTAACTGTAGGTCAGACCGCCGGCTGAGTCGATCTCAACATGTGTGCCACGCCGATCGGCCCGACCAGCCATATATAGGGCAAGGGGAGGGGCCTAACCCTAGCCACCTCCCCTACGAGCCGTAGCTCACTTGCCTGGTGCTCCCGGCCCGCTGCTGCCCGCCGCAGCCATTGACCGATTGACCGTGCTCCTCCTATCTGCTTGACCGTCGGCGCCATGCCCCGCCATGTGCCCTAGCCTCTGCTCCACCGTCTCCCTAGATGTCAGCCCCAACCTTTGGTTGCTATGGTAGAGAAGGAAGGTGTTAGGCACCCAAATTTGGCAAGGCATGATTTATTTGTCAGGCTAAAGGATAAAATAGATATTTCTGGCCGATATTGATTAAAAAGGAAAGATTGAGTTAAAAATACGATTATGGCTAACGTTGATTCAAAAGATGGAATTTTAGCTGTACAAAGGCAGATACGGATCATGATTGGCAAAGGTATTGAAGAAGGATACGATCGGCCGATGCACAATAAAAAGGGAATCCAGAGTGAGTAGAAATACACAATCCAATCAATCAAACAACTCGCATTTACTTTTATTTACTTTTTCCTGTCAACTAGAAATAGCTTTGCAATTTACAATCTCTCTTATAATCTGATTCTAATCAATAAAGTTGCACATCGTCGATTGTTGATCTTCATCTATTACGCTAGATTTGGTTTTCTCTAATCTTGTTGCACATTGCCTTTTTGAGAAAAATCTGCCTTTTACCATCTAATTAGCTCTAATTAGTTGCTTAGACTTATTGTCACCTTTGATTTAAGCAGCTTCTGATAGCAATTTAGATATTTGCCGATTATCACTTTAGATCGGCTTTGAGCGTATAGTTTCCATCTATCTTGCCGATTGCATGATCAAATCAGTTGGCACACCACAAACCAACTTAAACCCGACGTTTGCGTGTGTTTGAGCTGATCAATCCATCATCACATTTTTCGGCACAATACATTTTTGGCACTCCGTGTGGGACCCAATGTCTTCTTCTAGGAAATCAATCCTGTCATCCGATCTCAATACCAAAGCTATAATCGTCCCAACATTGGATGATTTGACGCCAGAACAGCGTAAGGCGATCGAAGATCGAAAAGCCACGCTCGAGGAGATGATGTTAAGCTGCTATCAGAAAACTCAACGTGGTGTCACTCAAAAGATCGCATTGCTGACGATCAATGCTCTCGGCGATGCAGGGGTTACCGACACATCAATAAGTCGATACATGCCTGCACCAGCTGAATTATCTACCATAATTAATCAATCTATGCACTATGCTTTGATTAACCAATCATCGGTTCTAGTAACAAACTCTTAAGCCGATGATCGTTAATTGTGTTAAAACTATAGTTCAAGAGTTGGCATCAGCTAGAAGCTTGCTCGATCTAATGTAAACCCTACCAAACAACCTAGTCTATTCGGTAACACCAAATACGAAAAGCCCTATGGTAATAGCCGATCCTCAGTCATTGGCTACAACTCCATCTCTAACTATGATACCAACCTAGCTGACCTATGACTCGAGATACCTGTACAAGTGGGGTTGTGCATTATCAAGCATATACTGATGCTAATAAGTTGGATGCACTAACCAACTTACCACCATTGGTTCCATTTACGCTTTTTCCTAATCGGTTCCATAGCCGATCGAACCTCCTAGGCATCTACAGTACGCTGAGCCGATTCAACAAAGGAATATGGCTCCATACAAGGTTGTAACATATTTGGAACCCTTCATTCCAATACCAGAGCCAATTGCTAGAAAAAACAATGTGGGCTATGAGCAACCTCATCAGTACCCATCGACTCAAGCGACCTATCAACTCAAGCTTACGTTCAGGGGACAAAATGCCAATTATGAGCGTAATTGGTAGACTCCTAATACTATATCAACCAATACAATGAATTGGGCCAATCAGATATCAATTGTGTTGCAAGACCAATTCGGCATACAACCTAAAGGGAGGATTACAAGCTATCGAAAGTTGTACCTTGATTACATTGATCGAATGCCATATCCTAATAATTTTAAAGTTTCTAATTTTGCAAAATTCTCAAAGGATGACTCCGTCACCACTTTAGAGCATATCAGATGTTTTATCGCATAATACGGTGAAGCTGCTCAGTCCAACAGGTTAAAAATTAGGTTATTCCCGTTATCTTTGTTAGAAGCTACTTTTACATAGTTTACAAACTTACCCCCGAAGTCGGTCAATTTCTAGACCGATTTGAAAAGTCAATTATATGAATACTTTTTCTTTGGAAGTTTGGAACTTAGAATTTTCGACTTAACTTCTGTGCGCCAGAAATTTGGGGAATCGGTAGCAGATTATATTAAGAGATTTAGAGAAATAAGAAATTAGTGTTTTAGTGTCACTTTATCTAGTAATCAATTATCCAATTTAGCCTTCCAATGGTTAATTTCCTAGCTGAAGGAAAAATTCGGAGGGTAGGAGTTTACCGATTTAAGTCACTAGTTGCATAGGGTATCGATTCAAAAAAGTCATTTTACCGATAATAGAGGCTTTAGAGATAAATTAAAGACTAATAACAATAACAAAGATAAGGATAAAGCTAAGGTCAACCTTGCCAAGTATAGCTCAAGCGATTCATCTAAAGATGACGAGGCTAAAATAAATATAGCCGAATGGGTTAAGGGGTCTAAGAAATCCCTAGTCTAGTTCTGGATCAAGCCGACTAAAAATAAGTCATAAATGAAATATGCTTTTGATGTTTCTAAAAGTGACCATATTTTTTATCTACTGCTACAAGAAAAATAATACGGTTGCCTAAAGGTCACATTATCTTGTCACTAACGAAATCAAAAAGCGAAGATATTGCAAGTGGCATCATTCTTTTTCACATAATATTTTCCAACAGCAGATACAATCGGCTATAGAAGATGGCCGACTCAAATTCATAGAAGAACTGACGATGAAGTTGGATGTCAATCTTTTTCCAATTAACATGGTTCAATGTTCTGAAAAAGGAAAAGAGCCAATGCAAGAGATAGGGTCAAAAGTTGCACAATATGTTGACGTTCAGTCAAGCTCTAGTAGTAAGGGGACCCTAAAGATCACGGTTGTGTCACCACAAATAGAAATTGACTGTGAATGGAGGAGTTCAAGGACCATTAAGCTAAAAGGAGACCTGCAGATCATCAAGTGGTACAAGGCCGAGAGAGCATCGCCACCACAATAGCCAATACAAAAGCCAAAGCCAATTTTCTCCCAGCTATTGGAAAAGTATGAAAGGAGAAGCAACAGCCACGCGTTATCTTTGCTATGACCACATAATATGTATTGGCTTGGCCCCTTTTGGCAGTTCTGTTGGGAGAGAGGTTTAGCTCTACCACCACCATATACATGTCCGATAGAACATTATCCGCGTCAAGATGATAGACAGTGACGGCCGGCCAAAGATAGAATATCAGAGCTGATGCATGGCCGTCATAAAATTCATAAAGGATCAGTCCATGAGAGAATTTCTAAACTAATCCAACCACAAATGCGATTAGAAGAGGGTTCCCGTTCCACTGTCCAGGTTAATCTGACAGGGAATTTACATGAGCCGGTTGAACCTAAACCTAGGTGGTGTCCTCCAGGGCTCAGCCGATCACAATGTAGGTGGCTTCAAAGGCTAAGGACCCATGAGATAAGAACGGATGAGTAGGAAAAACAAATAGATGAAGAATTTAGTGAGCTCCGGCCGATTAAAATTTCTAAAAAGGAGTGGAGGAGAAAAAAATCACTTGAAGAAGAGTTCAATTCAGCCGATGATCTGGATTCACCTGTAATTTGGGATGATTTTCCACCTCTGATAGACATCAACATGATGTTCACTTTACCAACTGAATTTAAAATAAGTATTGTATCGACTAAAGAGACGTTTGCTCAATTATGCATGGGAGCTTAAGATGTAGTTTTTGAAAAGTCTTAAGATGATCATCGGCATCTAAAGTCATTATATTTGAAAGGGTACATTAATGGCAAGCCGAAATTGAGGATGCTAGTTGATGGAGGAGCAATTGTCAATCTAATACTATACACCACTTACAAAAAGCTGGGTAAGTCCAATGATGATCTTATTAAGACTAACATGGTTTAAATGACTTCACTGGTGATCTCACTAAAGCAAGAGGGGTTATGGTAACAGAATTAAAAGTCAGCAGCAAAACATTGCTGACCATCTTTTTTGTGGTTGACACCACGGGTAATTACAACATTCTGCTAGGGCGAGATTGGATTCACACCAATTGCTGTGTCCCGTCGACCATGCATCAGATGCTTATCCAATGGAATGGGGGCGAGGTCGAAGTGAGTCAAGTTGATGCATCAGCTCATATAGCCATGGCGAGTTCAGACGCAAATTGGCAACATGAAGAAGCTGAGTGTATATTGGGTAAAGCTCTAGATGATTGTGATTTCATCTGCATCAACAAAATAGAGCTTATTTTGATCAATGTAAGGCCAAGCATGCTTGATCGAAAAGATAAAATTTTACTCCGATGGAGACCAAATTAGCAATAAAGGCTTTACATGATAAAATATGAAGTTATTGGCAAACAACAGATAGTTATGAGGCTATTGAAGATTTTCAAGAAATCAAGAATTATTCCAAGGCTTCACATTGACTAATTTGTAGAAGAAGTTGACACAGGTGGTGGTGATAGAAAAAGTCCTAATTTTATTAGTTCAAAGTTAGCCACAGATTATAAAAAAGTTGGTCAAGATATTAAAAAATTATAAAGATTATTTTGCTTGGGCATATCATGAGATGCTGGTTTAAGTTGGCAATATGTTGAGCATCGGCTACCTATAAAGCCAAGTTATCAACTGTTTAAAAAATTGTAACATCCCAAAATTTGCCTTTATTATTGTTTTATTGCTATTTATGCATTTTATGATTTTTCTGAATTTATTGGATTTTATTTTAATTTATTTTAAATTAAGTATATTGCCCTTTTGAGGAAACTAGCTATATGTAGATAAAATTAATATAAAGTTTTTCTAAAACTATTTTATTTGAGTTTAAAATGTCTCAAATTATTTTTGAAAATTTTCTTGGATATTTCCTAGTATTTTATTGCCTTACACAAATTAATCTATTTTGGAAATTAAATTAAATCGAAAAGCATTAAAAAATAGGTGAAACGATCTTGGGCGAGCCCATTTCTTTGTGGCGCTGGGCCGTGTTCTAGAAGCTTGAGTGCAGACAGTTAGATCGTCATTCGACGGTCGGCATCTAAGCCAAACCCTAATCGATCTCTGGTGTTCGTTTCATTTACAACTAGGATTGATTCTCCACCGTTCGCAATCCGCGCTGCATGTCTTGCCGCATGTGTAGGTAGGATTTCTGCTTGGCACCACCATCGTCTCCTTCGTTGACTCGGAGTCCTGGTCACCTATGCCATGGATGTCTGAAGTAGAGCATGCCTCCTGAGGATTATATAGGTCGTGCAACCCTCACCCTGGACTCGCCGTCTCATGCCGCATATTTTGCCCTAAGTGCCGATGCTCGATGCAATCTGCAGAGGACAAGGAAGCTCGCTAGAGATCGTTTGAAGGTCGCCGTGGTTTTTGCTCGAGTGCATCGTCGTTAGCTGCCTTTCGCCAAGTTTGAGGACAGTTTCAAGATCATCGCATCACGTTGCGTCGGATTTGGTCAGTTTCATGGAAAGGAACTCACCGAAGCATCGGAGCCATTGTCATCTTCCTCACGGCAAGTGAGCTCACGTCGTCGTCTTCGTCGCCGTGCCCTTCGTTAGATGGTGGCCATTCGATCTTCCGCAAGCAATCAAGATTGGGCCACGTAGACATCTCCCATGGCCGTCGGATTTCCCGTGGACAACATAGAAGTCACCATGTGTCAGTCATCGGGACCACCAACTCGGGCAATGCTATAGCCAATCAGACGCAGAAGTGTGTCAGGCACATGATGTGAGGTGCCGTGGACCACGTCCACGGTGGACCAGAGGAGGTCCCACGGACCAAGTCCGTGGACCATGCCACGTGTCGGCATGCGACTAGTCCAGATCGATGCTGACTTCAGCATGACATCATGCTGAGGAAATAAATTGGTTTTTTGTTTTAAAAATAATTTGATTTATTATTTGATTTTTAATTTTCTGATTATTAGAATTTTTTAATCTTCAGAGAGCCCATTCTACCTCATACGAACTCTGATTGAGGTGATTCAAATTTTTAAAAATTTGTAAACTTGAGATCTATTTAATGGTGGATTTTATTTGATTTTTGGAGTTCATTTGCTCTCTATTTTGGTATTTATTTTGTTTTCTCTCTCGACTCACGTAGACGTTGAATTGTGCGACACATCAGAGGAGGATCCATCGGCTCAAGATCAAGTATCAGAACAAGACCAAGACATTTGCCAAGGCAAGTTGTGCTTTCATTATGTTGAATCCATGTTTATAAAATCGCTATATTAGGGTCAATTGATTGCCGATGTTATAACAGGATATGAAACTGATACAAATGCCAATCTAATATTTGTTGCCCCTTGGCAACTATTTTTTGATGCATCGATATGTCAAGAGGCGATGGTATCAGAATAGTGTTGATTTTGCCACAAGGGTATGACTTTGAGTTTGCATTAATGTTATGTGCATTGCTACTAATGATTGGATAATAAAAATAGTGGAATATTTGACTGATCCCTCAAAACCTACTGATCAGATAATCAAGTGATAGACCTTAAAGTATGTCCTCTTTGATAATGTACTCTATTATCGGACTTTAGAGAGTTTGTTACTAAGATGTCTTGAAGTCGAAGAAGCTAAAGTGGCTATGGGAGAAGTGCACGAAGGCAATTGTGGAACCCGTCAATCGGCTTATATGATGAAATGGTTGTTAAGGTGTACTGGGTATTTTTGACTAACAATGTTGGAAGATTGTTTTAAATATTATAAGGGATACCAGACTTGTCAGAAATTTGGCAATGTGCAATTGGATCTAGTATCGGCTTTGCATCTAATTATCAAGCCTTGGCCATTCAAAGGATGGGGAATAGATATAATCAAACAAATATTTTCTGTGCCAAGCAGAGGTCATAAATTTATATTGGTTGTGACTGATTATTTTTCTAAATGGGTTGAGGATATCCCACTTAGAAAGGTTACAAGTGTTGAAACTATCAAATTTATTACATAACATATTGTCTATCAATTTGGAATTCCATAAACTATTATGACCGATTAGGGCATTGTATTTATGTCCGATGAGTTTCAAAAATTTACCAGAAGTTTGGGTATAAAGTTGTTGAATTCATCACCTAATTATGCTCAGACTAATGGTCAAGCTGAGTTGTCAAACAAAACATTGATCAAGTTAATCAAGAGAAAAATTGAAGAAAAATCCAATAATTAGAATGTAACATTATCAAAGTGGTTATGGGCCTATCGGATTGTGTACCATCGTGTGACCAAATTATCACCCTATCAATTAGTCTATGAACAAGAGGTTGTGTTGCCCTTGGAATTCAATATTGACTCGGTAAGAATGGCCAGACAAAATGGTTTGTTAGCTCAAGATTATAAGGATTTAATGACCTATAATTTGTACAAATTGGCAGAATTACGTCTACATACATTGGATTGGCCTGAGAAGAATAAAGCAAGAGTTGCAAAGGCTTACAATAAAAAAAGTTATGCCCAAATCATTTGGTGAAGCTGATTTAGTTTGAAAAACTATTTTGCCTGCCGACTCTAAGGATAACTGATTTGGTAAATGGTCTCCAACGTGGGAAGGACCATATAATATTCATCAGCTTGTAGATGAAAATTCTTACATTTTGGAGACATTGAAAGGTGTGGTGTTTTGTAAAGCATTAATGGTAAGTACTTAAAGGAGGTATCACCCAAGTATTTCGATTGGCTCCTAATCGACTAAGGGTAGTTATTGGCCATGAAAAACCAAATTAACTTATTGTGGTTAATTTTGGCTATAGATTATAACAATGCAAGTAAAAACTACAGCCGATTACAGACATCACACTTAAAGCAAAATAGGATTAAAGCATGAGTAATAATCGGAACAACTAATTATGAATATTTTACAAAACTTTCAAAGTACTCTTCAGGACAGACCCAATCATTACAAACATTCATTGTTCAAAAATAAAAGCAATAGCCGACCAAAGGTTAATTAAGGGTTGCACCGAGAGCTGACAATGCAGCAGCAGCCTTAGCGATGACTTGTTCCACATCCTCAAGGATTTTATTGTCTTCTTCTGAGCTGGGGATAGGAACAATCTTGGCTTATTGTTTTTTAATTGATGCTATGGCCATGCCCTGGCCAACTTTATAGTTCTTCAAAGCTGATGTTGCAAACGCCATGTGCTCTTGGGCTTTGGCCAAAGAGGCGTTAACTTTAGCCAACTCCTCTTCCAAGGATTTTTTGGCCAATTTAAGCTTGAGTGCCATTTCCTTGGTGGCCTTTAGGGACTTAGATTCTTCATCATATTAGGCCTTGAGAGTTTTGGTGTTGGCTACCAGCTTATCGAGTAGCTTTTGATCTTCGCATTGTGCTATCCGATGAGCAATTCTAGCCTTGGCTACCTCAACCGCATTTTTCTTCTCATCGAGGTGGCATACCTCCAACAATGCGGCCATTGCCTCTTTTGGCAGATCGGCTTGCACCACCACCATAGCATCTTTGGGTGGCTGGGCCTTTTCAAACAAGTTGGCCAACGGTGTGAAGAGCAATTTGAAGAAGTTATTCAATTTTTCTGCTATGCCCGAAGCCGAAGTAACTTTAGCTGATGCATCCTTTGAAATGACCAGAATCTTTTGGATCTCCTCTGGAAAGCTGTCCATGACCAAATCAACCTTGTCCTCTATATTAGACCAATCGAATCTAAGCACGTTGCTCACGGACTCAATCGGCTTAGTGCTTGGCATTGTAGTGGTAGCAGGTGTGGTAGTCGAGGATGGTGCACCTTGGAGGATTTGGGCTTGGGGTGTCGGCTATGATGGAGGAGGCAAGTCTACATCGGCTATAAATGGCAGTGGAGAAAGAGGAGGTTGCAAGGAATACGTAAGTATTGTTGACCAATTCGATGAAAGTTTTGTTGCGAGTCAATTTAAACAAGAATTTACCTGATCGATTCCTAAGACATGTAGGGAACTTTTAGTCAATTGCTCTTATGGCTTACTACCTCTGCCAGCCATCGTCTTCTTGTTATGTCGACTACATTTTTTCTCTGATAAATAATTAGCTAAAGAGTTAGTTAACAAGACAGATGACAAATGCAAGATGAGACCGATAGATACTTACTTAGCTACTGCTTGTCTAAGTCTAACAAGATTGTGTATGGGCACTCAAGGTGGCCGATGAGTAGCCAGCCATTACAATTCCAATGTTTGGGCGAGGCCATTTACTTGATTTCCCCGTGCCTGATGATGCTCTAATGATTTTCTTGTCAACTTGTTTACCTAAAAAATAATTCAAGCTGATAAGTAAAATTGAAGGAAACAAGGAAAATATGGGGTATCTAAAGTAAGCTACCTTAGCCGATTGCATGTAAATCGTATCGGTAGAATTTGAGTTAGTATAACTCGACAAATTAGCGTCACTACTAGAACTCATACTATCGGATTCAGAAATTACTGTCAGCTCTGGTTGATAATCTGGCAGGAAATCAGATATGATGGCCGATAATGAACGTTCTTCAGGATAAAACCTGTTGGAGATTGTTGACCACCATGCTTGAACATCTCAGCTTGACACTGATGGAGTAGGAAACGAGGTAAATGCTGGAGTTGTAGGTCATCAGCTAGATGCATGGCTATTTGAGCCATTGATTCATGTCACATTCTATCCCTCAAGCATAGCCGATCCAAAAGTCAAAAGTTGGGAGGGAATTGGCCAAACCCAAATTGCCTAGAGTAGACTGTAGGGTGGTAAACTTCATATAATGGTTGGAATGTCCGATCCTTGGTATGTAAGCGGATAGAGAGTACATAAGGAGACAACAAGATTCTATACAAGTCCAGTGTTTCCTTAAACATATCTGAACTATCGGTCATCAAGCGTAGAAAAGAAGGATGGAGATATCCATCGGCATCCCTGTATCTGAAAATTTCCTTTGATAGGTAAGCTCGGCTATCCAGTTCAAAGAAAAAGGATAAAACTTAGCTGCCCCTGATGGAGTCATTTTTATGTCTGATGAGCAAAGGATGAACCGTTTGCCAAATGATCGTCTATCTATGAAAGATTGAGGCCCTATTTGTTTTAGCTTTTGATTATGGATTACGCCCCAAAAGCGTAATCGAAACAAATGACTGATTCTAGAATCGATTCTCACAATCCAAACCCACCCATACACACTAGAATCCACAATCCACTTTATATGTGCTTTTGAATTCCAGCTTTTAGAGAATCAGCTTCTCTACAACCATAATCCAGAATCTGCTTTTAGAGAATCCAAAGCTAAAACAATAGGCTCTTAGCCTGATGCTCCAAATCTTCACAAGGGAGTAAGGTCATCACCGATGAATCAGTCTGGAATTGTTGGCTAAAAGCAGAATAAAGCCGAACTTGCATAATCCATAACGGACCGCCAACATTGCCTATAAAATATTGTCCTAGTCCAGTGAAGAGTTGACTTCTGATGATGTGCATAATTTGATAAACTTCTCACAAAAATAATTTCCCTAAGGCAAGCCGATGGCCTTCTATGAGTTGCTCGGCTATGACTTGATAGACTTGTGTTGGTTAAAGAGAAGCTCCATAGAAAATGTATCGGTCAAACCATATATTTAAAAAGGTAGCATGCGCTTTGGCCGATACAAGGCCAACTCGTTTGTTATTTTCAATATACTTACTCCAGCCTTCTCCTTTGGTTAAGATAAGTTTATATTGCGACTTGGCGCTAAAAGCCAACATCTAATTTTCATCTGGTCTTAAGCAGCATAATTGGGCCACGTCCAGGAGGTTGGGCCGATAGGACCTGACTTGAACATAAAGACGTTCAGGGTGTCCGACCAAAAATAGCATGCCATGGCCACTAAGGGCTCATTGGCTTCTAAATCGGCTAAGAAAAGGGGAAGACACTCCGATATGCCCATTTGCGCCCACAAGGGTATTTTTTTGCGTGGCTACTCTATTATACCAGTCTCACCAACCCTTTAAAGCCGTCAGCCAAGCTCTAAAACTTTTGCTCCATCCATTGATGTTATACTCAGGAGCATCAAGAGGAAGCCTAGGTATATCCTATTTTATGATAGTTGATGGATCTAGGTTGCCTAGCAGCCCTAGGTAAAATTGGTTTTCACTATCGGGCACAGGGATAAATGCCTGGTTTGAGTCCATTGTCCTTGAGACGATGAGGTGAAACACTAGCAAAAGAGTCTTGGAGACAAGGAAAATGAGGAAGCAAATCGATGGTAAAGGGTGCGAGAGCTTGAATGCATGATAATATAGGAGAATGGGTCCCATATTTATAGGGGGTAAAAGCAACAGTAAAAGGCAAGAAAATTTCTCAAAGCAGTGGTTTGCAATTAAAGTAAAAATGGTGCATTTTAAAGATTGCAGCGCAATAAGTGGAGCGATTACCAAAAACGGGAGCGAAGATGATAGTTGAGCCACTGGTGGTTGAAGTTGATGAAGAGGATGATTTTTGGAAGATAATCTGTCATCTTCCAAAAATGGGGGGCATATATTGGCACCTAAAATTGGCAAGGCATGGTTTATTTATCAGGCTAAAAGATAAAAAAATATTTTTGATCGATATCGATTAAAAAGGAAAGGTTGAGTTAAAAATAGGATTATGGCCAATGTTGATTCAAAAGATGGAATTTTACCTGTACAAAGGCTGATACGGATCATGATTGGCAAAAGCATTGGAGAAGGATACGATTGGCCAATGCGCTATAAAAAGATAATCTAGAGTGAGTAGAAATACACAATCTAATTAATCAAATAACTCATATTTACTTTTTATTTACTTTTTCCTGTCAACTAGGAGTAGCTTTGTAATTTAGAATCTCTCTTATAATCCGATTTTAATCAATAAAGTTGCGTATCGCCGATTGTTGATCTTCCTCGATTATGCAAGGTTTGGTTTTCTCCAATCTTGTTGCATATCGTCTTTTTTTCAGAAAAATCTACCTTTTACCATCTAATCAGCCCTAATCAGTTGTTTAGACTTATCTTCACCTTTGGTTTAATCAGCTTCTGATAGCTGCTTAGATCTTTGCCGATTATCACTTTAGATTGGCTTTGAGTGTATAGTTTCCATCTATCTTGCCGATTGCAAGATCAAATCGGCTGGCATGCCAAAAATCAAATTAAACCTGGTGTTTGCGTGTGATTGAGCCGATCAATCCGTCGTCATATTTTTCGGTGCAACAGTGGCAAGGGAGGAAGTAAGGTAGGGAAGAGCTGTGGTAGGGACAAAGGTGAGGCACGGCAGAAAAGAGGCCTTCACGACCTCGCTGTTTTGTTGTCTGATTCTAGGCTACCAACATACCACCCCCCACTGTGAGATTAGATCGGTGTTAATATAAACTTTATAGTTTTGGATCATGGTTAGGTGCTAGGGTTGCACTTTCAATATTGGAACGCTCAGGAATCGAGGGGGGTCGTCGATGTCGCTATTCCGACAAATCTTTGGAGCACAGGTATAACCCGTAGATAGGTCTTTGTTGTGTCAGCGTTGTGGTAGAGTGTTGCTATGGTGGTTTCATCAATAGATTTGGCTTGTAGTGGTCACTGGATTGATTTTGGCTAAGTTTGGTATTGGGTTAAAAGTGGGTTTGATCTTGGGGCCAAATTTCGAGATACCTACGGTCGGTTTCATTGGCCAAAGAAATTATTAAAAATATATATTATTGCCTAAAGTTTCATTATAATATAAGAATCTAAATTTGTCTATGCGGTTTAAAAGTTATGATATGTTGAAGTTGTCTGTCCAGAAATCGATCATTGCTTAGAGTAGTCGTGGTAATTTGTTGATTAGGGCTAGTTATTGGCCGAATTAAATTGTGTCCATAACTAGATAAAGCTAGATAATTTTCTGTAGATTTCATAAATATCATGGTTTGCTATGTTTGGAATTGTATGAAAATAGTTATGAAATTGTGAAGTCTATTGTCTCGTAAGACAACAGATTGATTTTTGGGATTGAAATCGAGTAGTTAGATGAATTAATTTGGAAATTTGGATAACCAAAAAATTATAGATAATCTTTTGTAGTTTTCATAAAATATATGATTTTCTAAGTTTGGGATTACGAGCTAGAAGTTATAGTCTTCCGACTGCTGAGACAATAATGGAAAAACTCTCTGGCAAGGGAGAAAGTTAAATCCAGGGGTTGTGCATAGGTGCGATATTGTTATATTTGATGTTTGTACTATTATTGCATAATTTTGAGATGTGTTTGACTACTGTAGAATGTGTGGCTTCAACCTCATGTTATTTCGTTATCCATGGGTAAAAAGGCAAGTGCATAATAGAATGATGATTTGTTTAAGTTAGAATGTGGTCTATATTGATAATTGGTATCTTGCTGTCTTAATATGAGTATTGTCAATTATCGTTACTGTTTATGCTTATGATCTTGTTAAATGATGAAGAAAGATAGTTAATGAATATCATAATTTGCATTAGCATTTTATGCAACATGTGGAGAAGAGGTAACTTGTGTGGTCCTCTAAGACCTACTTTGTGTGAGCATAAAAGACTTAATGCGGTAGGCCTCCACAGGATTCAAAGGAATGAAAAGGTGTGGCACTGACGGCTGTGCACTTAGCTAGACCGGTATAAACTATGAATGTGCATATGAGTATATAGGTACAATGCATTGCATGTGTGAAAGAAAAGAAAATTTAAACTAATGAATTTATTTACATGTGTGATGATATCGTTCTAAGATGTACTTTGCTAAGTGTTAGACTCATTTTTGTTTGTTTAATGTTTTAGTTACAGTGAGGACAGCATTCAGGGAATGTGAGTAGCACAGTTACATCACGTATCCGTACATTATTCATTTTTATGACAATTAGTATTTGTTCATTCTTACGTCATTAATAATTTAGATAGTCTCGGATATGGAATAATTTTAGTAAAATCAAACTTGCGTGAATTTAGTTGGGTTTGTTAAATAATGATTATGGCATTTGTTTATGTCTTGATTTTGGTTCTCCATTCGGTGGCTTTGTCAAAGGTAAGTAAAATGTAAGTTTGTTTCTAACACATGTGTTCTAGGCATTTCCAAGTGTGTGATCTAAGATGTTCTTGAGCGCGTGGCTCCAAGTATATTATAAATATTCTTATGAATGCCAATGTTAATTGTTAGGTCGTCAGTTTATGTGAATATTGTTTAGTTGATGTTTTAGCATTTAGGAAAAAATTTAGTTGATGTTTTGCCATTTAGGAAAAATTAATTGCTATTGCTGAAATCTATATGAGTGGATTTGGGCCTTCCTTCCTATTATTATCTCTTTCTCTCAACGTTCTCTCGATCCGGCACACGACTGGCGGCGCCTCCGTCCTTCCCGACGCCGGCGGACGGGTGGAGTTTCACGGCGAGGGTGCCGCGCGACGCATCCAGTTGACGCGGCGACCGACGATGCTTCACGGCGGTCACGGGCGCCGGCGCGTGAGGCTGGGTTTAGACGCTGGGGGCACTGCTGTTTCACGTCTTCACCTTGGTCCTCGGGAGCTAAGTTAGTTTGTTCATGAATCACGGCTGGGCCGCTGGGGCATAGGGCTAGCTGTAGGTAGACTTTGTTTTGGCATTTGGATCTGAGATTCTCCGTTCCTGTGGTTGCTCCATGTTGATGTGTTGCTTGCTTCTGTTCCATACTTGCAGCAATGCATTCTTCAGAGATACGCATGCTCACTTGCTCTGACTGTAGCTTTGTAAGGTTGTACCACTTGATTTGCTTTAGTCCGTGGTTTTCTTTGAGGATTTGAAGTTTCAGATTTTGATTGTGCTATGCCAGCATGCCACTATGAATCTATGATAATGTTCCTGCAATCTTGTATCAGTAATTTAGTAGTATCTACGTTTCAAGTTTGGATTGCATATTTTCTTAAATTGGACTGTATAATGAATAAAATACAGTTATGTACAAAAACCGACGGTCCAACCGGTGAACCGACAGCCTCATCGGTTTGGGCATCGGTCCTCCGACTTTTAGAGCTACTTGGGTTAGGTCAGGGCATCTCAATAGTCTTGGTATAAAAATATCTATATCATCATATAGGCAATAAGCTGCTGTGTAATCAGGCCAGATGCGATCACCGTGCAATCCATTAAGAAAAGTTTCAAAAATTCTGAAAAAAATCATGGATGTACATCTCATCTTACCCCATCTATATATAAATTTTCATGATCAAATTCGTCCTATGCCAGAAGTTACAAAAAGATAAATTTCTGACAAACTTGAATAGTTTAAATGCACCTAAATTTGTCTTTTTGTAACTTTTAGCATAGGACGAATTTGATCATGAAAATTTATATGTAGATGGGGTAAGATGAGATGTACATCCATGATTTTTTTCAGAATTTTTGAAACTTTTTAGTTGGATTGCAATTTGATTACATCGAGGCCGATTTTACTAGCGATGGTTATCCATCTATAGATAGCGTATGTACAACCTCTCCAATAGGTTAGCTATAACATTGTCTATAAAATTAAATATTAGCCCACATGTAATAGATAATAAGTGCTTTGGAATCAGTTATAGCCTGACTATACATTAGTAGCCAGTCTATATCTCTCTCCTCATTTTTTCTCTTCCACCTAAGCAAAATGCTGAGATGGCACACTTATAGCTAGTTGAAGTGGCACCATTGAAGATGCCCTTAGATGTAAATTTTCAGAAGCACAAGATTTTTTTTTTTTCAGGTGGAAGCACGACAACTATTTCGCAAAAATGGTTCAGTCAGGTCTGAACGTAATTTTTCGAAACTACAATGTCCGTTTTGTAAAAGGGCTCGGTCGGGTAGAACTGTAGAAGGTAAATGTGCACGCAATTTTTCGGAATATGACGTTCTTTTCGCAAAAAGGCTCGGTCGGTCGAAGCTAAATGTGAGAATTTGGGAGCCACGATATATCAGGCGTAGAGTTTCAGATTTCAGCTATACTTGAAATATTAAATTTGTAGATTAAAATAAAGTAAATTAAGTTTATATTTTTTGACCTAAAATGTAAATAAGATGATCTATCTAAACACTATTAATGTAATCACAGCTCTACCTTCACAAATCTGATGAGGCTGAATTCCTGCCAAACACATTCTCAGACAGCCAATGAGAGTCTACCTAATTTTAAAATTCTCGGGAGGGATTTTCACAAATTCGCCCACATGGACGATTCCTTATGTCCAGTTGAAGACACCCATAACGTATTTATAGTGGTATAGACGATAACTATCTATAATATATCTTCATATCATTTATGTCTAAAGACAGTATTAAAAATAACTCATACAATAGAGTATCTATATAGTTATTTGTAATGATCTCTTATCTAATTAATAAACTATATCTATAATAATACACAAAATAAAATACTATCTATAAAACCATACGTTAAAAAGTAGACCACAAAATTCTAAGTGCATACCCTGTTCCAGTGCCACTGACGCGACACGGATTACGATGATTCCGCGGCGTGGCGAGACTTCGAAGGCAAGCTGCCAGAAAGGACAGCTCATGGGTTAAATACGACCCGACAATCCACGAGCGGCCCGACGTCTTTTTCGGAGCGTTTGGGCGGGACGAGCGACAAAGACACGCGAACCTCGTGACTCACAAATGGTTTTCTTCTTGGACGCTTCTCGATAAAGAAAGGTACAGTATT
Organism: Guadua angustifolia; assembly: GCA_036346375.1. Taxonomy (NCBI): domain Eukaryota; kingdom Viridiplantae; phylum Streptophyta; class Magnoliopsida; order Poales; family Poaceae; genus Guadua; species Guadua angustifolia. Next base: position 643,998 of record JAYEVE010000422.1, read on the forward strand.
CCATCCTCGCCAATGGAGACCGTGAAGGTAACGTCAAAATTCGAAATGTTATGGTGATTTTGAAATTGAATAAATTTTGAACAAAATATAAAAATAAAAATTCAAACCTAGATTTTTCACCAAAAGTTTCAAGATTTCGTTGAGAATTGCCGAAATCTCGGTAAAAAATGGCGAGATTTCGATAAAATTGAACAAAGCGAAATATGGTGTAAAATACGTTGAAAATTTTTGAAATTTTTATGGGTAGTTCTAACACATCAGTTCCTATAAAAATTTCAGATGATTTCAAGTCTAAGGAATTTCTAAAAATTCAAACAGTGCTATTGAATTGACAAAACACCGATCGGTAAATTTGAATCGAATAAAAAATAGAACAATCCATGTTAGAAAATTTTTAAATTTTTTGTGTACGGTTCTAATGTATCACTAATGTTCTCATAAAACTTTCAAACAATGATGAAGCTCGATGAATTTTTAAAAATTCAGACAATGCTGATGTCCTAATAAAAGCCTTACTGGCAAATTTCAACCGAATGAAAAATTGTTCAAACCATGTTAGAAAATTTTGAAATTTTTTTGGATGGTCCTAATATATTATTAATCTTGCCATAAAATTTTTAGGCGGTTATTAATCATGTGAAATTTAAAAAAAAATTCTGACAGTAGTACTATCGTGATAAAAAATTGATGATCAATACATAAATTTGCTTGAGAAACCAAAAAAGTTTAAAACTTTTACAGAAAGGTTCTAAGGTAATTCTTGAGCTATCATCAAAATTTTGGATCATGATCACACTCCAGTGAATATATAAAATTCATAGAAGGGTAACATAAAGTTAGGAATTTCGGCGGCATTTCAACTAATATTCAGATTTTGAAGGTTGCAATTAGAAACAATCAATATATATTAGCATCAAAAATGATAGGCATGAAATAAACGTTATACATATGATGATTTATCACATATACACCACAAATATAATTATACAGGAGCATATTCACCACATATATGATCATGGAACGGTGGTTAATAAATGTGGGAACTATCTGTGAAAGCATGGATGATGCTAGAATGCAATGCTCAGGCCGAACCACCTGCAAGAGGTATAATTGAAGAATGAATATGTAGTATGAACATGTATTGCAAGAAGATGCATAACTAAAGGAATAGGATCATGCAAAATATAGACATCAATGCATTTTTGTACATACGAGTAGTAGTACGCATGTGGTGCAAACTCTACCTCCTTGTTATCGACAATGATCTTATGATATCTCCTCTGGTTCTGGTGCTTGTACTCTTCCCAGATCTTATCCCAGGGTAGCTAGGTAGACTTTCAATGTTCATAATGAGTCATCCGATTGGTATGATTCTCTAACTAGTAAAAGTACCTGATAGATGTATCGCATGCGTATGGATCGACATAGGGATCAGTGTAGTCAAACGGCCAAGACATGCTCTATCTATCATAACTCTGTCTATGATCTTACCCACCCTGATCCCATCCGTAGGGCATCAAACCATACGCAGTATAGTCATTCGGAAAGCCCAAATGGCTCGAAGACTGTTTGCTAGATCATGAACCAATGTCATCCTAGGACTGTCCTACCTATATCACCCACCTCCACCACTTGTTGCGCTGTTCCCCAAACAATGGGTCTGCTTCTGTGAGCCCTTCCTCGGGGTGCTTCTCCCCTGTTACGATCCTTCCAGCGATTGTGGCAGTCAACGGGGTTGGAGAGAGTACCAGGTAGCGTCTATCCCATTGTCACCTCCAGAGTCTGTCACCGAGCTACTATCAACAGTCTCGTGGTACTGCACATTCTGAAGGGGTGTATTCATGTCGTCATCACTATTGACATCAGACTCGTCATCACTTTGTGCCTTTCTTTTTCCCTTGACACGCTAGCTGCCCAGCAACTTCTCTAACCCACATAAAGCATTTACTAGCATGTCATCATCCTCACTGTCAGTACCACGCTTCCTCATCCCTGTGTGCGTCTGACTGATTGTGAACTCGGCCCAATCCGGGAGGTTCTTCCCGTCTACAGCCAATTAGAAGTAATGTTAACACCGTTGTGAGATTTTCACATACATGATAACCAAGTAGAACAGAACATAATTCCATGTTACTTATGGTCTTGTTCATCTTTTCTGGTGGGATAGTGTCAATCACGAATCTCGCTGGAAGGGGTGGGTTGTACCCACTATCCTAGTTGAGTAGGGGCTCCCCACCAGACCTAAATGAATCAAACCACTCTGTAATAGGGTCACTACCTGGATACATCGCACCCTCAATGAGGCGATTAAATGCTTCATCATTATTAGCCTGTGGGTCAATTCGTAGTGGCATTCGTCCTCACCAACTCTCCACCTATGTGTTGTCTCATCTGTGCATGCAGATTTTGGTGGTTGTACAAGAAGCGGTAAATCTTCTTCGCCTCTCCTACAACCTATTTGATATGTGGGACATCGCACACATCTTTTGGCATAAGGTTTACAGTGTGTGCTTTGTACAACTGCTATATAATCCGTGTGTACTCCACTCATAACAACTGGCATGCTATCTTGAAGTTGGCCTCGTTGTCAGTAACCACTTGCACGATGTGCACTACCCCAATTTCCTTGACCACGACTTTCGTTATCTCGTATAGTAGATACTTGTTGTCTTGGACCTTCCCTGTGAATGTACACACTAAAGGTTAGTACATACATATCTAGTATGTAAGACTAAAGACTAAAATGAATTTACATGGAAATATTGTACCTGTGGCATTGGCGTCTTATGAAAGAACATGACTCCATTGCAGTGCACCATGAAGTTGATGATACTTTGCTGAGTAGGCCTAGTTCAGGCATCACACATGACTATCACACCAAATGTGGCACAGTAGTCCCTGAACTTTTGAAGGTATTGGACAATCTCCTGCTCATTCTCATCGAGGTACTTTCCATCGATCTCGTGGCCCCATGGTCCACAAACCCTTGGGCCTAGCTCCTGCACCATCTTGAGTGCACCTGTCCATCGCGAGCATAAGAGATTAGTACAATCATCACAAGAATTGTAACTTACAACCCTACGATCATTTCAAACCTATGAAATACGGACATTCAGCATTCCTTCCTAAAATTACATTAGCATGAAACCACTTGGACCATGCCCTCCCTACCTTTTGCTTTGCCCCCTGCTTGCATGTAGTGTGAACACGGGGTTACTGCGGGGCACCACTCTGTGCAAGGTCAACATCAATGAAGGCATGACTTTCCCATGTCAATTTAGACATATCGAACATTTTTCTGGTAATGGATTGTACTGAGGGCCTTGCTGCACTACTTCCAAACCTCAATCCTAGGGTCAAACTTTGCCTCCTGAGGTAGGCCTCTTCTTTTGAGGACCTTATGGCCATCTTGAGTTGCTCCTGCCCAGTACGGTAATCTGTGACCAAGGTGACTCAGTCATCGCAAGCCTCCTTATGGAGGCGCACCGCCTCCTTCTTCTTCTTCTCCTGACATCCCAGTGAGTGGGGCACGGTCGCCCTTGTTCATGGGGCGCCACGTGGGCGCTTGCCGCCCATGAGTGGGGCTGATGTCGCCCTTGACTCGGCCGGGCACCACGTGTTCCTTGCGGCGGCGAGAGGGGCACTGTCGCCCGCCAACTCGTCGAGGCGCCACGTGAGGCTGCCTGAAGGTGAGTGGGGCACGATTGCCCTTGACTCGCTAAGGCGCCACATAGATTCACGTATTCGCCGCGGAGAGGGTACCCCGGCGTAAAGTACGCCAACAACGGTTAAGTCTATAATTGAGAGACCAAGCATGATACCACTTGTAGAATCAAAGATACCTTACTATAGAGGGTGAATAGAAGGTTTTTAAAATTTTTTTGCTCTAATATGATAATTAAGTAAATATGACCTAAATCACAATTCTAGTATAATTAAGCTCTAAATGAGCTATATTTTGCTAAGTGCACCGACAAGCTAAGCCTAGGCAAGAATAGCAATCCTAATGAGACAATCAATAACAATGATTACTAGAATTGTAAATTCCATAAATTAAACAGACAATGAGCAAACCACAATTGGAACACAGGAATTTTTCCTGTAGTCTCGTAGACTTTCTGATTTCTCCTAATCCATGTTGAGGAATCTTGAACGAATTAAGCCAATTCCTTGCGCAAATGAGCCTCTCTATATCACTAGTGATAACTCTTCCCTGCTCTAGGTAGGTGAGCTCCAACCTTCACACCAAAACCAGGTCCCTTCACTATCTCCTTTGAAGAGATCAATGGTTCTCACGCCTCCAAACCATTTAGGAGCTGCAATCTCCAAGAGAATAGAACTTTGATACTTACTTGAGGATGATTAAGTGTTTAATGGCCCACAATCAATACTTACACTTGAAATGCTCTTTACTACTCACAAATGTGAATTTTAATGCACAAATGTGAAGAGAGTGTTGTAAGGGCTCAAGAGGTATTCAATGTGGTGTCTAACATTGTCCTTGGTGCAGGTGAGGGGATATTTATAGCCTCAACCAAAATTCTAGCTGTTGGGGTCAAGATGCTGATTTCTCAGCCAAAATCGGTACTATCGCCCATGTAGGACCGGTAGTGCCGGCCACCAAGTTAATGGTCAAATTTCGCATGTATTGCAGTGGTTAGCAGCCGTTGCTACAGGACCCCCGATACCACCGCCATGTAGAATCGATAAGGCCGGCCTTGAGTCTAAAAAATATGCATTTAGACTCATCTCTGTATAATAAGTACAGACACTAGAAGTTGGTACTACCGAACTGCGATAGTACTGGCCTAGTACACTGGTAGTGCCTGCATCAAGACAATGCCCAAAAATGCATCATTCTCAAAAAAAGCTATCGCCCTAGAGAGTCGGTACTACTGGACCTACGGTAATACCGCTCCAAAGCAGCGGTAGTGTCGGCACTCAATTTTTTTCAAAATCCTTCTTACGTAAAACAACTACCACCCTAGGAGGTCGATAGTATCGGACATGTGGTAGTATCACTCCTAGGAAGCAGTAGTGCTGATTTTATTAGTGTAATAGGGTTTTTAGAAGATTTTGCAAGGAATGGACACAACTCAGCATGAGCTAATTTGAGCCATAATTTTTAATCATATTCAAGCTATTAGCCAAAGTTCTCTTTTGATAGTATGGTACCTATTCTAGCAATATGATCTTTTTTCAAACAACAAGATTGGCAAAAGCTATGAAAAAGTCCTTAAAGTTTTATACCTTTGCCTTGAGTTTGATATGTCCAAACTTTTGCTTTTGTCTCCATGAACTCCTTAAATCGATAAGGACCAACCTTTTCTAATGCACTTAGAGCAATATGTTAGTCCTTTAATCTTGATTGTCATTAATTACCAAAACCCAAATAAATTGAGGACCTATATGATTCACTCCATGAGGGGTATTTTGGTCATTTGTATAGGCCCAAGAGCCTATAAATAACTCATGCGTCTCTCATTTGTAACCTAAGCTCTCTTGAGCAATAAAAAAGCACATTCAAATTAGTGAGCCCTCAGGGACCTGCTTCCAAAGGAAACCTCCTATTGGTTTAGCGACAAGAGTAAGGCGGACCTCTCGAACCCCTGAACCTGTATAAATCTCCGCGTCATTCTTTACGTTTGTGGACAATGGTCCGTTATACGGCCGATGTCCACCCTTTTATTTGTGTTTGTGTTTCAAACCTACAACATTGTCCTTGTTACGTTATATAGAGACGGTGATGATAACTCGCTTATTTTTTATCCCGCTATTCTCCGATAGTAAGTAGATTGATATATCTGTTTGTCTAGAATATAAGCATTTTGTCTTTAGACAAATAAATTATTACAATATATTGTATATTCATTTAGTATTATTCTAAGTCTCATATATTAATAAATTTATGTATTTTTATATAACCATACAATAATTATATGAAATTAACTCAATGTAATAAAAGTTAGTCCTTATTAGGACCTCTTTCCTTGCTAAATCCCCGATGAGAATGAGGACGGGAGCAAAGTCACCCCGGATAGCTAAATAGAAAGTTGTGATTAGGGACGGATCTAGGAGAAAAGTTTATCGAGGTCATTATGAACTCATAATACTAACTTGTAACCTATAATAAAAGAATTATATGCTTATATAAAGAACCATATATGCTAGACTAAAAAGTGTCGGTGTCGCTTGACCCTAACCTATACATTATAGATCCGCTCGTGGTTATGATATGAGGGCATTTTTGCAGGGAATAGCCCCGTTGTCATCCTTATGTGTGATGATGGTGGTGATGTGCCTACCATGATGCACGGTGAACAAGGGAAGCTTTTAAGGCCTCTTTGAAAATTTAAAGTGAAAATGAGGGACTTCCATTCAAAGGAAAAATTCTTACCAGGTGTGTTTGATTTGTAGTATTATTTTAAAGGAATTTCACAGGATAGAAAAATTTATAAGAAAGAATTCTAGTATTAGGTTAGCAATTTCTTTAAGAGTTTCCATGCATCTTCTCTCATTTTCCATCCTCTGTTCAATCCATTAACGTTAAATCTAAAAATTCATGTATACTACCTTTATTAAACTCCATAAAGTTACCAGCCAGGCAGCAATGCCACGTCGACGGCCGTGTGGAGAGAACCCCAGCGAGTTTCGATTTTGCGTTTGGCTCCCCTCGTCAGCGTAGTCGCGATCGCGCGCTCTCTAGCTTCATGGCGAGAAGCTTCGCTCGCTCCTTCCCCTGCGCGCCAGGGGCAAGAAACTTCCTCTCCCGCCGCGATCTCGAGTACATGGATACACTCCGAGCAACACAGCGTCTTCCCCCATTCCTATCCACAGCTAGCCACCTCGGTGGTTGCCTTCTTCGTGAGATCTTTGCGCGTCGTCGCTTCCGTCCTTCTAGAGCCCTCCACGCACCTCCAATTCTCCCAAATGCTCCGCTGAGACAAGGTTTGCTTGTCTCACTTCTCCCCCGACCGCTCCGGCTTGCATCGTGCTCTCCGTCCGTCCGCCCTTTGACGATGGCACTGGCGTATACATATGCGCGATTGCTCAACCATCACCTCCTCCTTCACCTCAAATCCCACTATGTCATAACCCAAATCCACCACCAACCTCCGTGGAGTCATCGAGGTCAGAACCCACCGTAGCTCTTCCCAAACCCGGAGACACGCCCGTCCCTCTCTCATCTGCTGATTCGGTGATCATTCTTCGCAGGATCGAATTCTTTCTATAAGACAATACAACACATTTTTTAACCATTTCAATGGTTTCGTTTCCTACACAATTTCACGACATTATAGTTTCCCGCGTTCTCAAATTTCGATTCATTGGGGCTCCTAGCCCTGACCTGTCATTCAGGGTATCTCAATGGTCTTCTTTAGCTATTTATAAGAGTCCATCTCAAAGATTTTCTTGGGTGGAAGAGAAAAAATAAGGAGAAAGATATAACCGACTACTAATATATAGTCAAATTTAAACCGATTCCAAAGACACTTATTATCTATTATATGTGGGCCAATATTTAATGTTATAGACAATGTTATAACTAATCTATTAAAGAGATTGTCTATATAATATATATAGATAATATAAATATTTCTTATAGCTAGTACCGTTGAAGATACTCTCACCGACCAGTGGTAAGACATGTTAACGTTACAAAATAAACGAGTCAGTCTCTTCGTCCCACCCAGTCGCTTTCAGAGGCAGGCCGAGTCAGTGAACCTGTTCGTCCACCCAGTCACTTTCAGAGGTTGGCCAGAAATAACCCGACTGGGCAAGTGGGCAGCTCCATTCATGACGGGGCATCTTCTTGGAATATCTTATCACTTCGCGTCTCTAGCACGCAACTTCAACATCAATAAAGCTGCCAAAAGCGAAAAGGACAACTACTGGGTGGTGGAGCAGGTCAAGGCCACCATTCAATCGTGTTTAAAAAAAGTCGAGCACTAGCAATGAGACGTTGGATCTTGCTCATTTTTAGACGTGTTGGCGAAATACTTTTTATTAGTATAATACTTTTTTACTTATATATATAATATTTTTTAATGCATATTTCTATGTTATTGGATATTTTTGTTGAATACGGTGATATAAATGTTGCACCTATAAAAAGAAAATGTTACAGTGATCCGGTTCGATGTTCGTACTGTTAACGAAAGAAAATATTACATACGTAAAAAATATTATATCTATAAAAAAAAGTATTACAGACGTCCGAAAATATCGAACATCCAATCACTAAGTCATTAGGTTGAACAAAAGTTTTGCGCAGAGATCGCAGTCAGATGTGAAGGCATGAGTAGTATTTGTTCACGCTCACGCCTGCTAAAATCTTCTTTACCGGATGCCCGTGAAAGACGGCGGGTATTTCGTTCATATTGACCACCCATATGTATAGGATGAATTTTTTTTAAATAATATATTTTTTATTTAAAATTTTAAAAATATACCTGAAAAAAACAATTACGAAATATCTATACATGCATTCAACGGGTGACGAGGACCTAAATAACAAAATAAACGAGCGACATGGTAGGCGGTGGCGTGGCCTCTGTCGCGATCAATGGTGACAGAGGCGAAACGACTCGCCATGCGCGAAAAGGGCGACAGAGAGTAAATTGACCGATGGTCGAGGCGACGGTAGCGGGCTCCTGCCGCCTGACCAAAAAGCGACGAGTGTTTATATAAGGCAATGCTTGCATTGTAGCCATTTGTGCGTTAAGAATTTGAGAAGAGAGAAAGAAAGAGAGAAAGAGGAAGAGGAGGAGGGCGAGAAAAGGAGGAAGAGGAGGGATTCTACGCATTGTTTGGAGATAAATTTCTGTTGTTTACTTTTTTAGCAGTAAATTGTGATATATTAGAAATAGTTTTAGATCTAGATAGTTTGATATGTTACGGATAGATTTAGTGAATTTAGATATTTTTTACGGATAGGAGTATGTCGATATAGATTCATGGAAATATAGTCAGATGTACGTAATCTATATGTTGTTAGGAATGTAGATGTTTTTTACGGATAGAAGTACATCGATATATATTTTTAGGAATTTAGATGTTTTTTACCGATAGAAGTACGCCGATATATATTCTTAGGAATTTAGATGTTTTTACGGATAGAAGTACGCCGATATATATTGTTAGGAATTTAGATGTTTTTTACGGATAGAAGTACGTCGATATATATTCTTAAGAATTTAGATGTTTTTTACGGATAGAAATGTATGATATATATTCTTAGGAATTTAGATGTTTTTTACGGTTAGATATATATTTTTGTAGCATGTAGGTATAGTTATGTTAGGTGTCACAGTATTTTTTATGGAAAATAATTAATTCGTGGGTGAATGAATGGATTCGCAGATATGGCAGGACGAGTTCCATTTAGAATCTATTATGGAGAGGGGTTGTAATCCATGGTTTGGAGGGTGCAAATCTAAGTAACATGTAGTATGTGGACAGAAGTTTGAGTAGAGTCGAGGAGCGCACATTTGCTTCTGTGTTGAAATGGTTGTATTATACTTTTCGGATGGAAGAAGGGAAGTGTGAGTTGAAGGTATTTTGCCTATGTAGTATCTTAAACGACCCTATTCTTTGGGAGCTAGTTGAGTGAAGAGAACCGTATCGTGGAGATCATATGTGAGGGCGAGCAGCGGGATGGAATCGAGTGCTTTTAGTGCGAGCATATGAGAGAGACGTTGCCCCGGCCAGCAGATTGGATGCGGTGAGTGTAGTCGACCTCAAAATGAGCTCGATTTGGTGACATTGAAATTGGGGATCTAGCCATGAGCAACATGTTCAACAAAGTGGTGAGCAGGTTGAGTTCGGAGGATGATGAAAATGTTGGCCAAGAAGCACTGGGAATTTGGTAGACAAAAGTAAGCAAATTGATGAAATAACACTAGGATGGAAGAGGAAGACCGTGAGTACAAGAGAGCAAAAGAGGAAGAGCGGCGATGAGTCGGATGAGGAAGATGGAGGAGGTGCGGAGCCGCTTGTGCGGTAGAGTGGAGCATCGACAATTTGATAAGTGGTTGTCAATGAAAGCAACGAGATGCCTTGGCGATATAGTGATAATGAGGTTAGGCCTAACAAATATGTACCGGTAAAAAGAGGTCATGTAGGATCTTTGTGAAAGATTGGGCTCTATCATTAAGAAGGACTTTCGAGGTTAAGAAATCCACCCCAACTTTATTCTGACGTGGTGTGTGAGATCCATAGGTGTCCGTGGAGAGTGCAGCGTACAAGCCCAAATGGGGCACCCATTAGCTATGTTGAAGGTTGAGCGGCATATATGTATGGTGAGAAGCAGTGATGGCTCACAGAACACATCATCACGGGTATGTCGCGAACATCATGTACTGCAGAGATAGTGGAGAACACGAGTTTGAGCCCGTGCTATTATCCGAGCAATCGAGCGGATATCGAGACATAATTAGCTATGAGAAGGCGTGGAGGGCGAAACAGAAGGCATTAGAAATGAGGTTTGGAAAGTTTGAAAACTCGTACCATAACATGCCCGCACTGCTCAGTTGTATTCATGGAAGAAATCCTGGGACCTACTATGATTATCAAGATTGTCCGTCAATCAAGTGGCCAACTAAAAGGCATCTGAGGAGAGTGTTCTTCGCATTCGGCGCTTGTATTAAGGCATTCTATCACTGTCGTCCATTGTTGTGCGTGGACGGCACATTCTTGACCGGGAAATACAGAGGGCAAATACTGACAGCTGTGGGTGTCGATGGGAACAACGATTCTGCTGTTGCCTTTGCCTTCGAGAAAGCGAGAACTACGAGAGTTGGTTGTGGTTCCTCTGAAACTTGAAGATCGGGGTGGTCAAAACTTCGTCCGGATGTGTGCGTCTTTGCATAGCGGTATCTTTGGCTTGCTTAGTGCTATCAACCGACTTCAAGCGGGGAAGAGGAGCCATTAGATGGCACGACTTGCGAGTCGATGGTGCATAAGGCATTTGGGTGCAAACTTCTATAAGCAATTGAAGCGAGAAGCGATGAACATGTTCAAAAGACTATGTAACTACAACTAGGAGAGCAAGTTCCGAACTCTGTAGAAAAATCTTGATAACCTGACAAGGAAACACAAGGTGCAGATGAACAACACTAGTGTCGATGGAACACGAGGGAGGCGTGAGCCTCTTTCCCCGTACCAGCGAGAGGATGAGGCGACTAACCATTGTCGGAGGCAAAGGCCAATCAAATGTTTCTCGGACTGGATCAAGCACGAACCGAAAGAGAAGTGGTCACTGTTATATGACACACATGGTGCGAGATCACGGTGTGATGACCACTAACTTTGCGAAGTTTACAACTGGGTATCTGAGGATGAGGTGTCTTACATTGGTAGGAATTGTTGAGGAGTCTTTGAGGGTACAACCAAGTACTTTGTGGACGAGCATGCATTCTTGACATAGTAATGAGAGATGAGAAGTTCTTGTATTCTTCGATGATCACTAAATACATGGATGAGAAGAGTCAGAAGGCGCCCAAATATAGAGCTATCAAAGTTGATGCACGAACACTGCGTTTCGAGGTGATCTGCAGGGATAAAGAAAGGCGTGGAACCAACTAGAGGGTTGTCACCCAGGAGTGCATCTTAAAGGCTAAGTGCAAATGCTCGTGCAACAAGCCACACCTTTTGCATAGGCTATGTTCTCATGTCATAGCCGCATGTGCTTTATTTGGAATGCAACACAGTACATACCTATCTGAATATTTTATGAAGGAAAGGGTGATGGCAACTTGGAGCGAGAAGCTTTATGGTTATGGGGTTGTGGGTTTTTTCATCACAACTCCTAGTGTTGATGAAAGGTTACGAGTCCCCGATTTTGATGCGAGAAGAGGGAAGCGAGGCGTCGAAAAACAAGGCGTATAAGAAATGACATAGATGAGTCGGCGGCAAGCAGCGTGAAGAAATGCTCATTGTGCAACCAACGAGGACATACACTCAAGAACGCAAAGCACAAAAGCGAAGAAGGCGAAGGAGAGATGGTCACTGACGGTGGGGAAGGATCGTCCTCTGCGAGGCTATCGCCGCAGACGACGCCATCGCACCGGATGACAAGCGATTTGCATTATCATATGTCATATATCAAATTTATATTTCATCGATGTAACGTGTGTTGTATCAACTCTGTTTTGTACCTAGCTGTTGCAAGTGTTGTGTCTTGATAAATTGTTGCAACTGTTTGGATATTTTGTAATGAGCTTCTCCTTTTTTTATATGCGATGTTGTTTCAATATATTGTTGTGATGCTTGTGTAGTTTCTGAGACTCTTTTGTTTACATATGTGTTTCATTTTGTAAATTGCAGGTATGGCTCACCAGCAGGGAGATGACGAGTGGCCATTCGAGTTGCTGGACCCGGTTGTCGACCGTGGTCACCGTGCCCACTTCGCCACTGTTGTCCCGGAGGAGGAGGAGACCTGTCAGGCGGTGGGCGTCCTTGACCTAGGTCGGTCAAAGCAGACTGGGCCTTTCGATCCGCGTTGGATCCCCAAGTAACATATCGAGATTTAAATTTGTAAACATGTTTGTTCTAGCACTATGACTAGTGCAAGCGATATCAATTACATGTTTACATTTCTTAGGCTTGAGCTTGAGGTTGCTGCCCTACTTGGGATGGTGGAGCTCTTGGGGCCTTGGGTTCACGTCTGACCGGTCGCCGATCACCACTCGGTGGATCGGTGGAGGCCGGACGCACACCTTCCATCTCCTGTCGGGAGATGGCGATCACTGCAGACGTCTCCTACCTCCTTGGCCTCCCGATCGCCGGTCTTGTTGTGTGGTGCCCCAGGCGTCCCCGGAGTGGCGCCCGCCAGCTGCACTGACAGTTCGCAGTGTACTACCACGGCGTGTACAAGACCTTTGAGCACACGCGCGGACCGACCTTGAGGGGCCCGGCGGTTTGTGGTGCGTAAGTAGCATTTAAAACTAAATTATGTACGTCTTGCTTAAAATAACAAGTGAGCTTTATTTTACAAGTGAGGAGATCGTCGACCAATGACGACGAGCCTCGTTGCCACAGGCGTACTGCCGGTGGCTCTTGGTGGTGCATGTTCACGGCGTCCCATGGGGATAGCGTGGGCAGGCACTGGTGCGATTCACGAGGAGATCACGGACTCACCCCTTGACGCCGTGCCACGGTACTCACGGGGCTCGGCAGGTTATCAGCGCCACCTAGTGCACTCTGCGGCGGGTGTACGGTTCACGAGAACGCGACCTTGAAGGATGTCACTTCTTGTCTGTTTGTGGGCATCTGAAGGTTCCAATCGGCGACCCTAGATCGACTGCAATTTCTACTGACATGCGGCGGTGGCGTCGACGGTCAGACCATGGGCACCATCTGGTGCCGGCCGACGGTAAGATATTGTAATCACGAGTTTGGTACTTTTTATTTAACTTTTACGAGTACTAACGGTTACGTTCTATCGTGACTCTGACCTAGGTGGGCGCTACGATTGTCGCGGGTAGCCTACCCGTAGTTCGTCATTGTGTTCAACCACCTCACCGAGGACCACATCTGTTGGACGCCGTCTGCGGAATGAGGTGCTTGACCGTGTGACGGTGCTTTATCCACCCTTTGCACATGAGACGCAGATCTTGGTTCACCGTCGTTTCCTCGTGTTCGACGCCCGTGTCGAGGGCTACGCTATCCATCGTGTGATGAGGCGATTTAGTCTCTGCAGTGTTCCGGTGCTGACGGCAAAATGCAGTCCCACCCGCGATCCACTCGTAAGTTACGTATTGATGTTTTTATAATTATTCTTGTGTAATGCCATCTAATAACGCTATATTTATTTTTACCCACAGCGAGTAGGAAGGACAACTTTGGGACCGCCCCCTGGCACTTACGAATGGTGCTTTGGGTTGAGGAGTGGGGAGGAGCCCTCGAGGACGTCTACGCCGAGGCTGCGCCGTACGACCCACGGACGTACCGTGCATACTGCGAGTGGTACACTCCCCAGACTCGTCTGCGTTTGGTACGTGTCGACCACGATCGTCCTGAACACGTTCGAGGTGGCGGAACCGTACCCGCCCATATGGACTCGGCGGCGCACACTTTGGTACGTTGCGTCATACCTTCGATATAATCTTAGTGATTCGTAATTTATTTTGCTAACTAATTCGTAATTTATTTTGCAGAGTGATGTCATGCTCCATCACCACAGGGAGTTTCACGGCTTATATACTTGGCTGACCACCGCAGTTGAGGTGACGAGACAGGAGGTCAACTCTTACATCGGGAGGTTTCTGGACAGCTCGAGACGCGCCCTCGAGTTGTCGGGATGCCGCGTCCCTACCGACTTGGCTCAGGGCGTGCCACTTAGCGGGGGCAGGGGTGCAGCAGGTACATCTTCGCATGCTACCATCCCGCAGGCTGCGAGAGGCACGCTCAGAGCCGCCTGCTTGTCGATGAGTCTTGAAATACTCGCTTCACGTGTTACAATCGCGTATTAAATGCTCTAAATAATTCTTCATTTGCTACAGGCCATAAGCCACAGTTTTTCGCACAGACTACTGCTCGGCGACTACGAGGACCGGGGTGATGATCCAGACCCGGTGGACTACGAGGACACTGTAGCGAGGTTCCTCAACACGGATGAGGTTGGGTCATCACAGCTGTACGGAGCGCCACCACCGACGCAACCTACTCAGCCCAAGTACGCGACGCCTCCAGCTAGGCCGCAGAGGGTCCACCGTGCACCGACGCAGTTGACATACTCGCAGGGCTAGGTTCGGAGGAGGAGGCCTCCCTAGAAGCGAGGCCGACAATAGTTTCTTTTGATTTTTATTATTGGTAGTATATTATATACTTAGTTAATCATTTGAAATATGTTGCATGAACAATTGTATTTGCATTTTTTGTAATTTTAATCTTATGTACTTAGTTAATCCTTTCATCGCCTAGTAGCTTTGTCACACACCTAGTAACTTTATCAGACTGAAACGACAACACTCTGCTCCATGCTTTTCGGGTTGTAATGACAACACGTTGCACCCGCTTTTGATGAAACGACAACACGATGCACCCCTTCTCGGTGAAACGACAACACGCCGCACCGCTTTTGGTCGAAGCGACAACACGTTGCACCCGCTTTTGGTCAAAGCGACATGCGGTTTCGTGGTCGCGAGTGCCTTTTCCGATTTTTGAAACTTCGTGCCGGGGCAATGCCCGGCCAGGTCACCCAAAGATAAGTGGTAGCCCATGTTGCGTAGTGCACTCATGATTTTTTCGTAATTTTTGGGACGGATCCGGTGGGCCCTGTGAGGCTACGAAAACCTCTAAGTGGCCACGATTTTAGCGGTTTCGTGGCCACGAGTGCCTTTTCCGATTTTCGCAACTTTGTGCCGGGGCAATGCCCGGCTAGGTCGCCCATTGATAAGTGCTGCCCACATTACGTAGATCACCTATGATTTTTTTCGTAATTTTTGGGCCGTATCCGGTGGGCCCCGCGAGGCAAGGAAAACCCTAAGTGGCCCACGATTTTAGCGATTGCGTGGTCGCGAGTGTCTTTTCACATTTTGCAACCGTGTCGGGCAATGCTGTCTAGGTCGCCAGTAGATAAGTGGTAGCCCCGTTGCGTAGATCACTCGTGATTTTTTTCGTAATTTTTGGGCAAGATCCCAGAGGCCTCGTGAGGCTACGAAAACCCCTAAGTGGCCATGATTTTCACGGTTTCGTGGCCGCGAGTGCCTTTTCCGATTTTCACAACTTCATGCCGGGGCAATGCCGGCCAGTCGCCCTTTGATAAGTGTTGCTCACGTACGTAGATCGCTTCGTGATTTTTTGTAATTTTGGGCGTATCAGATTGGGCCCATGAGGCAAGGAAAACCCTTAAGTGGCCACGATTTCTCAGATCAAAAGTTACAACGGAAAATAAAGTATACAACACTCTTCATTAAGACATAAAACTAGGATGCGAAAATAATGGTTACAACTTAACGTCTACTGAGTGCATCGAGGCCACTTCCCCTTCTCCCATGCCTCGGTGGGGCTTCTGCACGACGTGCCCTCTCTCATTCCTCTCTCTCGGCCTCCTCCTCCGCTTCCTTCGGCGTGCCTCCTGCGCATGCGGTGTCACAGCTGCGCTTCAGCCGCCGCCTAGACTCCTCTCACGGTTGGCTTCATCAAGTAGCCTTTGGTCCTCGGGGTTGATCTCCTCATCATACCACTTCTCAAATTCACACGATGGATGAGGCGATCGCATGAAACATAAATTAGCAATGTTTCATTTACAAATATTCTGAAACAAATATGATTGTTACCAGTTGGCGATTCTTGAGACTCTTCTCCGTGGTCGAATTCAGAATTGCGGCACATCCAATACCTCCTCTTCCAAGTTGGAATTTCCTAAGAATAGACAAGCCTACAAGGATCTCCGCATTGGCACATCGGTGGGACAACTCCGAAAGGTACGAAGAGGTCCTAATACGCGATGTTCTTGCGGCCACTCCAAGCACCTCCCTCTTCTTCGCCTTCCCTTTCCCTTTCCACTCCGACGCCTTGGCATTTTTCTCTCTTCTTTTCTTCCTTCCTTTCTCCCTTCGTTTCTTTGGCTGGATGATTGAAGAATTCGATGATTGAAGACAGTGCCGGACAATTGCTTAAATAGAGGGAAGAGCTGCTATCGCCATATGGTTGGGCGACAGGGGCCGGCGCCCCCCTGTCGCCCGACCATCGGTCGATTTATTCCTTGTCGCCATTTCATAGGGCGACAACCCTCCTGTCGCCATTTCATCGGGCGACAGGCTCTTGTCGCCAGTTGATCGAGCGACAGGAGGCCACGTCACCGCCCGGCCTCCTATCGCCCGTTTATTTTGCTATTTAGGCCCCCGTCGACAGGGGTATATTTCTGTAATTTTTTTTTCGGTGGTATATTTTTTAAATTTTGAATAAAAAATGTATTATTTAAAAAACAATTCTGTATATGATATCTGCGGGCAGATCTGTTTACCTCTCAATGTTAACAATTCTTCCAACCAGAGATTCTTTTCGTTAAAATTGTGGTAATCAGCTGCATTATGTGAATTGAAGAATGATTACCATTTATTTAAAATTTCAAATGCACACAGAAATAAGAGTTAAAATAATATATATAGACAAAGAATATAGAGATACCCAAGTTCAGCAATTAAGATGGAAATAGTTTATCAGTCATTACATATGCTCAAGTTCAACAATTAAAATAGAAACATATCATTAGTCATCACACGTATCACAAATCATTCATCACAACATCACCAACCACAAATTGCTAATATGAAGTTCAACAAATTGGGTATCAAGGGGCCGATTGGGCGTCTGTTGTGGTCCACATATCAGTAAAATGCGTCGGATAATCGGATGAAACAGGTACATGTAGAATTCCTCGTACTCGTATCCATTTATTCTTCAGGCAAAGTTTTACCCTTCAAACATGCCCACACAAACATACCCTATTGCATGCAAGCCAGCGGCCATCCTGTCTGCATTTGGAGCACATTGATGAGCTTGATTGAAGAATTGATGTGCATGGATATACATTCATATTCGGATTCTATGTGGTACCAGTAAGGGTAGATAATGAGCCAACTCGGTTCGACTTGGCTCAATCAAACTCGTTAAGATAATGAGCCAACTCGATTCAACTCGTTATTTTAACGAGCTCATTTCAACTTGGCTCAACTCGTTAAACTCGTGAGTTAGCTCGTTAAACTCGACATTGCTATCTGAGAAGAGGATTCTTTGTTGAGATTATATGGTATGCTATGTATTATCATCTTTACCTCACACATATACAACTATACTTGTCAACTTGGAGGACGTGTTAAACTCGCGAGTTGGCTCGTTTAACTCGTTATATAAACGAGTTCAAATCATGGCTCGACTCGACTCATTAAGAAACAAGTTCGAGCCGAGTTAAGCCGAGTTTGCGAGTACTCATTTAACTCACGAGTTTCGAGTTTTTTTTCCACCCCTGGGTACTAGTACTGTATGAGGAGCGTGGATACGAAGTTATGAGGATGATTTGATAAGCTCTCTGACAAAAGGCTACCTAGAGCGTCATCGTTGTCTTCCACGGAGCGCTGTTGCCGCTCGTCTGGTTGTCGCCAAGCCAACGTGCGGCGTAGGCAGTAAGGATGTGTTACTCCGGCTGGCGATATCATCAATCTCCTTCACCGCACCCTAGGGATAGCCAGGTGATCGCCTCCCTAGCTCTACACCTTGCTGTAATGTCTAGCTATTCTCGTTTGCCGTCAAGAATAGAGGCGTGAGAATCTAGCGAATCACCGAGGTTTAGAGAGAACCAAGAAAGAACAGAAGATAGATGGGGAAGAACAGACAAACCTCATTTCATTTCATATTTTCTGTTCAACCTCCCAATCTTACAGAACAAATGCTTTAATACTTGCAGTTCTCCTCCTATTACCCCCCTTACAGGTAAACTCCTCTGTTAAAACGGTCTTTGCAACAAAAACTCCTTTATAGCTACAGTACCGACATTACTTACTACTACTACTTACCGCCCTTTTCAAACTAAGCCGCCAGTTCACTCAAGCTTACATCGGAGCCATCTATTACACTACCCTCCGCCAGAATTCATTGCTTGACCCCAAGCAATGTCTGTTGGATACTTATCCTTGATCACATGAAAATCCTCCCAGGTAGTCGCTTCCGCTGGTAACCCTTTCCATTTTATCAAAACTTGGACCACTGTTGCACTCCCTTTCTTAACCAATCTCCATTCCACTATTTCTTCTGGCTCTGTGGTATGAGCATCCAGTTCGGCCATTCTTGGCAATTCAGCAAACACTAGTGAGTAATTTTGAGTAAAAATTTTCAACTGAGACACATGAAAAACCGGATGCACTTGGCTATTTGCTGGCAAATCCAACTGATATGCTGCTTGTCCAATCTTTTTTATCACAGTAAATGGACCATAAAACTTGTAAGCTAATTTGGGATGAGATCTATTTACCAAAGAGCTTTGTGCATAAGGTTGTAACTTCAATAACACTTGTTCCCCAATTTGAAATTGACCGTCTTACCGATTTTTGTCTGCCTGCAGTTTCATTCGATTTTGAGCTCTTGCCAAATGTTGCTTGACTAATTCATTATATTCTGCTCTGTTCTTTAAAAACTCATTCATCTCCTGTGAATTGTTGCTCGATGACACAGGTATAGCACCATAATTTGGTTCAACTCCGTATAGAACTTTAAAAGGAGAACATCCCAGTGAAGAATGGAAATTCGTATTGTACCAAATTCTGCCAAAACTAGCCAAGTTTTCCACTTTTTTGGTGATTCATGAACCGCGCACCGCAAGTACATCTCCAAACACTGATTTACACTTTCGCTTTGTCCATCCATTTGTGGATGGCATGCGGTGCTATACTGCAGCTTGGTGTCCAAAGCCTTGAACAACTCGTGCCAAAAGGAGCTGGTGAAAACCCTATCGCGATCTGATGTTATTGATCTTGGTACTCCATGTAACTTCACGATATCCTGTAGGAACACTTTTGCAACTATCTGGGCAGTGAAAGGATGCCGGAGAGCCACAAAATGAGCGTATTTTGAAAACCTATCAACCATCACCATGATTACATTAGAACCCTTTGACATTGGTAATCCTTCGATGAAATCCATCGTTAAATCCTGCCATGCTACTTCTAGAATTAGCAATGTTTGTAATAAACTTGCCGGTTTTGTTCTCTTTGCTTTAGCTAATTGACATTCTTTGCACTATTTGACAAAATCCTCCACACTTTGTTTCAGTCCATTCCAACAAAATAGCTTCTTCAGCCTTTGATATGCAGCTTGGATGCCCGAATGTCCCCCAATAGCACTAGAATGAAAAGCTGCCACCAACTTTGTTTGCAAAGCCGAGTTTCCTCCAATCCATATCTTACCCTTTTTCCTGATAATTCCGTTCTACAATTCATTGTTAGTGATATGCCCTAGAGGCGATCATGTGAGATGATTGTATCATACGTCTATGTTCATGTACTTATCAGTTCCATGAATAAATGTCACTCCTTTGTTTATTGAGTATGACTTAATTGTGAAACACATTGGTTATATGATATTATTCTAAAGGATCCTGGTCACATATCATTATGTGGGACAATAGTGATCGACCAAAGCACATGTATTGATTGATGGTAATGTTTCACATACCATAGATATGGAGATATCAAATCAATAATGTGGGCACATGTTAGAGAACATGGGGTTGGATAGACCCGCTCAGAGACAACGATGAGATTGTTATCTTAGAAGTGCCATCAGTGTAGTCTCGAGTGATATACCTATACGATCCTTTGACACGAGATTCTTATTGATTCTCGGCATGTGTAATTGTATACTTTGGGGCTATCAAACGCTTCTCGTAATAGGGGAGTTATAAAGGTAGCTTACGAGTATGCCATGAACCATGACGTGAGATATAAGAGATCAAGATGGAATTTGCCCTCCTTGATAGCGGAGAGATATCTCGGGCCTCGGTGTGGATGGATAAGGAAAAGTGCATGGCCATGCCAAAGTGATTAAAGTGTTAATCATGAATTATAACCATTACATTGACGAGTGAATGGGTCGAGCTATCACAAGGATGGCACGCATCTTGCCTTGAGCTTGGCTGGTATCGCGTGGCAAAAGGATTGGTATATGAGTATATCAAGGTTCGGTCGTCGATCATTACTGTGCATTGGGGACAACATGTCCTGCTAGGAACCCTTTGTTGTCGATGGTGCGGAAAAGAGGTTTCGGGGCCATGGTGGTTATGCATGAACCTAACGGGTCACACACTTAGCAGGTTGGATCATGTCCGATGGATTGGATCCATTAGTGGGTTTACGGTTTGGATCCTCTGGCGTCTTAATGGATTTCTCTTGTAGAAGATCCATTAGTGAGTCCTAGTGGGCTTCTATCGTAGAAGGCCGTTAGTGCACTCTATATAAAGGGGTGTGGGGTGTGCGGCCATGAGGTTCTCCCCACCACGAAACCCTAGCCGTCGACCCCTACCCCGCCAGAAACCCTAGCCGTCGCGCGTGGTGCTAGCACACAGCAGACGGCGTTCCACCCCCGGGCGTGTGGATCTAGTAGAGGTGCCGTTGCATCTGTCCTCGTGACGATCGGCGATCGGTTTCACCCTCTCCAACTGCGCGTGCACATCTTCATCCGTTGCATCGTGCACCGCGGCGAGAGCGTCAAGGACTCAGCGATCACTTGGCGAGCACTCGGGCGGTCCGGAGACCACTCGGCGAGCACTCGGGTGATCTCGCAAGCATTCGGCCGAAAGCGATCGAGTATCGTTCGACTACGTCTGATGCTTGAACACGCGGGAGGCTTCACCCACTCTACTTCGGCGCTAACGTGCTCCAAGGGTAATGCTCCATGATCTTTGACTCGCATGTATCTGGTTGAATGCGTAGAAAATTTTGTTTTCGGCTAGTGTAGCATACGCGTTCTCCTTCATTCATAACCTTCTGTATCTGGACTACGTATTGCCAGCTAAGCCAACCATTGTTGTGCTATTCTATCTGTGACATAAGAATTCAATACTTCTTGTGCCCATTTCGGCTACACTTCTAATCGAATCTGAATGTCCATAAGTTGCCCTACTCGAGACAAAGCATCTGCAACATTATTGTCCTTCATTTTCTTATAAACAATACAAAACCTGAGTCCCATCAGTTTGTTCATGGCTTTACGTTGCATGTCTGATTGAAGCTGCTGATCATCTAAGTAGCACAAGCTTTTACGGTCTGTTTTTACGGTCTGTTCTTATCACAAATTCCTTGCATTGTAAATAAGTTCTCCATTTTTCCACTGCCAACTTCACAGCCAGAAATTCTTTCTCGTGTATTGACAAATTTTTGTGTGTTAAGCCCAGCACTTTGCTAAAGAAAGCTCTTGAATGCTTTTGTTGAATTAATACTGCCCGATTCCTTAGTCACAAGCATCGGTCTCTGAAAGGACAGGGGATGTCGCCTAGAGGGGGGGTGAATAGGCGAATTAAAATTTAAAACTAAATCGCAGCGGAATACAAAACTTCGGAATGTCCGAATAATACTTGATTGTCCGAGTGGTTGGATAGTCAGAGATTATATTCGGATAGTCCGAGATTATTGAGTATCCAAGTTCTATTCGGATATTCCGAATCCTCCGAAACACATAGCTCATAAATGATATCTAGGCTATTTGGGGATATTAAATACACCAAATTAAACTAGTTAGCCTAGAATACTTGAAGCAAATAGAGGTCTAGCCGAAAACTCACTAGAAAAGTAGATCAGGCAATTTCAAGATTCAAAATCAAATACTAAAGTAAGAGTAAGAAGCAAACTTGGAGATGATGATTTTTCACCCGAAGTTCGGATCCTTGAGGGGATCCTACGTCTCCGTTGAGGCGGCTCGGTCACACTTGAGCCGGGGTCTCTTTCAACCCTTTTCCTCCCGGTGTTGCACTTTGCACTCGCCGGCGGCCCGGTCACCAAGACACGGGGGGTCTCTTTCAACCGCTTAGCCGCCGGTGTTGCACCTTAAACTTCATGGCTTCACTTATTTGATTCCTTCCCTTGAGGCGGAACTGCCTTCACAAACTTCCCACGGCCAACCACACAAAGTACCGGTGGCTCGTAGGCGACCTCCTAGCCGTCTAGGAGTCCTCAACCTCCAAGAGTAACAAATGCTCACGAAGAACAAGCTTGGAGATGAAATCAAGTGCTCAAACAACTCAAATCTCACTCAACCTAGCACCTCACTCCTCACACTCTTCCCTACCCTTCTCACAAAGGGGATCACTTAGATCTAAGGGCAAAGAGGTGTTTTGGGGGCTCAAGAACAAGAGGATAGCTTCTCAAATCAATGGGGTAAGATCTCCTTCAAAATGGGGAGGATGGGGCTATAAATAGAGCCCACCAAAAACTAGCCGTTTTCCTCAACGTTGGTCGATTCGGACAGTCCGAGCTCAAGTTCGGATAGTCCTAACGCATCAAACTCGAAGAAACAGAGAATTCACTTCGGATAGTCCGAAAATATATTCGGATAGTCCGAACATTCGGATACTCCGAGTTCATCTTCGGATAGTCCGAAGCGGCCTTCGAGCAGCCCGAATTAAAACGAGCATAACTTTTGATTCCGGAATCCGATTTCAGTGATTTTGGACTCTATTGAAAGCTAAGAACAAGGGCTACACAACTAACAAGGTCTCACTACCCAAATCTCAAAGGATAAATCCAGATTTCACAAAGAATCCAAGAGAGACCTACAATTCTCACTTTCGGTACCACCAATACCATTCTCTCTCTAAATTTCACAAGGATGGATCACTTGAGCACTTGACACATCTAAAAGTCATTGACGTTGCATCCTCTTAATAGTACGGCAATCCTTAGACTCAAATTAAAACGAGAAATCTAAGTCTTACATTCAATCCGCATGCCGTCTTTTCCGTGGATGCAATGTGCATGATGTCTTTTACCAAATGATTGATGACATCTTCGCCTTGTCCAACTTGACTCGATTCACCTCATGAGACTCTCGTCCTATCGACCTTGACTTGATCATCCTCTCTGACGATCTCCACGCCAAGTCAATCTTGACTTAGTCCTCAATTCTTGGTGACACCGCCGTCTTGTTGACCTCGGCTTAACGGTCATCCTTCAAGATACCTTGGTCATCATGCACACACAGGACCTAATTCTTTCCAAACCACTCATGAAAAGCATTAGTCCCAAAAGCTCAATATATATGAAGAAATTGATGTTTGTGAGCAGTTGATTGCTACAAGTGTTTCATATAAAGAAGCACAATATAAATGGAAACACTTAACACAAGAAATGTTCTCTACTAAGTGCATCATGATGAATATGTAATTGATCTATATGCACTAGAGAGATAATTGCCGATATGATGAATCAATTAAATCATGGCAAGGATCACAGTCTTTACTTAAATGAAGCACATGATATAATATACATGAATTGTACATGTGCAACTAATATTTGGAATAAGAGTAAATATGTGATCCAACACTAGATTAAACTTCACTAAGAGAATTGCATGAGAAGATATACAACTAAAACATGCATGCACCAAGTCAATTTATAGCAATATGAAGTTTAACTCTAGTTAATATATGCATACTAAAAACAAAGCATATAATGAACTCAAATGAATATATATGTGCAAATAAATATGATATGAACCAATGTGCATATATATAATCAACATGTTACTTGGAGTTCACTATGCATTTGCACAAAAGGAATGCAATAACAAATATAGAAGGATACTGAGATTGCATACCTTATCTTTGCTTAACCATCTCACTTGATTTTCCTCTAAATAGATGAGACTAATACTCATTTTGGCAACAAACATATTAGTCTCATAGCAATATAATCATATTAGAGGTTTGTCATTTGTTAAGCACTAAGTTAAGCATTTACACAATTATATAGATTGTCATTATATGTGTTTGTCATTAATCACCAAAATAACATAAGTGCCTAGATGCACTTTCAATCTCCCCCTTTTTGGTGATTTATGACAAACCTATTATCAATTGCACCAGATGACAATATTAAGATATTTAGCATTACAACAAGTATGAAGAAACAATAAAAGATCATACTTACAAATTATCCCTTTTTGTCAATCGATTAGGGGACAATTGATAAATCCATAAATTCTCCTCCTTTTGTCATTAATCCCAAAAAGGTGCTTAATAGATCCTTATTATTCATTCAATAAAGTCTGTTCTCCCCCTTGATTGCACACTTAAGGAAAAGATTAGGGAGAACAAAATAAAATAAGGAGCTAATAATAGGACAATAATATTAAGCTCCCCCTAAATCTAGGCAAGATATGATACCAATTAAATCCAAGATTTAGGTAAAGAATGTTTTCAATGATACCAATTTAAATGTAGTCATGGTTCCCAAGATGTAAGTGGTGCTTAAAACATGACACATGAATATGATTCCATATGGCAAATTGAACATGCTCATGATCATATAACAAATTTATACAGTTGAAGCACATGCTTATGATCAAATTCAATGCTAAAAATCAAGATCATATAGAAGATTACACAGAAAGAATTGCTTATATGATCACAAGATGTATACAAGATCATGAATCAAAATTGTATAAGTAAAATGCGCTTTCATGATCAAGAATTTCACAAACTTATCAAGAGCATACCTCTTTGCAATGTGTCACCCATATGTACCTTTTTAATTCTTCATAATGCCAAATGCAAGTTAGATGACACTTCAAAACAATTTAGGATTAGAGGATACCTCTTGAAGGATACCAATTAATGAAAGGTACCAATTGAAAGGTACAACACCATTTAAAATGATACAATTGAGCATAATGGTGTGCAAAGACATTATTGAATATGGTCAAAAAAGAAACACGTCCCTTTGTCGATTCTTGTCCACCGCATGTTCAAATCGGTCATGATCACCGCGCCCGGCCTTAGATCCCTCGGACTATGGAGCTCCTCTCCATTTCCTTCATCCCACCGTCGAAGATGACCCCTTTTCCAATACCTTGAACATAAATAGACAAGCACACGATTTCCGGGAGCAAATATCTTTTAATTTGACCCAAGTTAGTTTGATAATGTTTAAGTACAACATGTACGATATAGATGATAAACATGATAATACTATTTGCACGATAGCTATCAATTGAAGATATCATTATACCAATTGACAATAAGAATATTTGAAACTCATTCAAATTTAATCTTGGCATCCACTTGTAAGAGAGACAATGGGTAAAACACATTCAAACTCACTCTTGAACTTACAAGGGAAATTTTCTCTTTTCCATAATAAACTCCAAGTTATACAAGAGAGGAAACATTTTGAGGCTAAGTTACAATTAAATCAAATTTCCAGAAGAACTTAGCCAAAAGATGCACTTTCATTGGAATGAAAACTTAAATAGATATGCTCCACTTTGAAACTTGGAGCAATGAATAAGTTCAATTAGTTTTCATCTTGAAAGTCTTGCCAAGATTCTAATTTAAAACTCTCAAAATCTCAAAAGATGCAAATAGCAGCACAAAATCGATTATAGCTTTTAAACTATTGCTCAAATGCAAAAATCATCAAAGCGGAAAAGATCCGTCTCGAAATTCTCTTCGAGGGCTATGAAGACTGAAAATTCATTTGAGCAAGGGAAAACCTCGAAAACTTGAAAATAGTGAATGCTGAATCGAAGGTTTCGGGAAAAGAATTCTCGCTTTGAAATGGTCCTGAGGATGAAAACAACAACAAACGAGCTCCCAAATAATTTTAGATGAATCATGAAGCAATAAATTGAGTTACCTTAGTTTTCATCACAAGGAAATATTCAAATCATCTTAAAGGTAGGCAAGATTTCAAAAGTGCAATGTGCTGAAAAATTCAGTTTTGACATTCCATTTAAGCTTTTTGATAGGGCTGAAAGAAAGTTCAAACAAGGTTCATAAATTCTGAAAAAATTGGACAATGAAGTCCAACTATAGAGGATCAAAACATGTCATAAGACTTTCCTCTGATTATGAACCCATTTGAAGAAACAAAAATCACAAAACAACCCCACAAACAGCCTAAACCTCGGAATGTCCGAGCTTTACCTCGGAATGTCCGAGTAGACTCTCTCTGTTGGAACTGGAAAATTTCCATTCGAATGTCGAATAAATCTTGGAGTATCCGAGTACTTGGATTGTCGAATGCATTTTGATTTGTCAGAGCTCAACTAAGCATTTTGAAATTGGGTCAAATCTTGATCAAATGAAGTCCAATAGTGATAAGATTTTGTAGAAATGATCCATGGATATCCAAGAGACTTCTCCAAAAAGAATTCCTCAAATATCACCCTCCATTCAAAAATTAGATCAGAATGGGCATTTGAGGTTTGATTTTGACACAAAGTCAAAAGAAGTCAACAATCTTGCAAATGAGTTCAAATACATTTGAGAATTTACAGATATGAACTCCATATGCGAGAGAAGGATTTCCAACCAAAATTTTCAATAAATCAATTTAAAGATATGAAAACCACAAATATTCAATGAACTAGAATTTCAGATTTTCAGATTTTGACATTTCATTTAGGCTTTAAAGAGGGCTGAAAAATTACTCAAATGAGGTCTAAAAATATGATAAAATTTAGCACAGTAGACCAACTATTGAGGATCAAATCTTACAAAGGTGATCCCCTCAAATTATGATCTGATTTGGAGATACAAAAATCACAAATCAGCTCAAAAACATGCCAAAGTCTGAATTTTCAGCCTTTTGATCAAAGAGAGAAAAGGCCATAACATTTTCAAATAAAGTTGAAATCATTTGAAATTGTGTAGAAACATACTTTATACTCATAAGAAACTTTTACAAAAAGACTTTTTTAAAAAGGAGTCTCCAATCAAAAGATATGCCAAATTTTACTTTGTAAGTATGATTTTCAATCAAAGAGAAGAAAAGTCAAAACTTTTTCAAATAAAGTCAAAATGATTTGAAAATTTCCAGAAATGAACTTTGAACTATTTAGAAGGTTTCTCAAAATAATTTCCTTAAAAGAATTTTCTTTCAAAAGATATGGCAGATTAAGCTTTGAAGGTAAAAAGAAGTTCAATTTGCACCGAATGCTCAAAATGCAATCCGATTTGGATTTTATGGAGATTTGAACTTTGATGGCTTGGTATGAGTTAGAAATACTATTTCAAGCCAAGAAGCACAAGGAAATCCATCTCAAATATCAAAACCCACAATATGCAAGAATGGGTCATTTTGGGTTAAATGAAGAATTTTGGCCAAATTCAAATAGCTATAACTTTTGAACGGTTGGTCGTTTGGAAAAACTTTGAACTAGCGAAATGCTTGAAATGACCAACCCTACGAGTTTTGTATTGACCACTTTTTCAAAAACTCAATAGATTTTAATATGTGAAAATATTTCATTTAATCCAAAATCAAGATCCTATAAGATCCATTCGAGGCCAAATTTGCTATTTTGTTTCTAAAATAGGAATTTTTACTCCGAAAGCTTTGTAAAACATTTAAAATACATATTTGAGAACTTTTATAAAGATTTTCACAAATATTGACCTTTTAAACAAAAATTTTGACTTTTGACCAAAGAGACTCATATGAAGGGTATGCATGCATATGCTTTCAACATCAATCCAAAAAGTATCAAATGAAGTAAATGAGAAGATATTTGATTGGAATTAGTATGTATGAGTTTGAAATACTATTTTGAACCAAGATATGGCTAAGAATCCGGTCCAAACGGAGAAACTCACTAAGTGCAATAATATGACCATTATGGGTCAATTATAGTTTTTCGATGAGTTTCAAAAACAAATAACTTTTGCTAGGTTGGTCTTTTAAAAATCTTTTGAACACAAGAATTGTTAAGAATGACCAACTCTAAGTTTTTCATTTTGGAATTACTTTCAAAATCATTTTACATTTAATTCTATGAAAATTATAAGTTTAAATCCAAAACAAGATACTACTATCTAGATTTTGGGGCATGAAACTCATTTTCTTTTCAAAATAGATTTTGTAAAGCCAAAACCTTTGAAAAACATTTCAAATACATTTATATACATTTTGCAATTAGTTTTTCACAAGAATACTAATAGTATACAAAATTTTGACTTTTGGTTAAATGGCTTGATTTTAAAAATATATAATAGCACTTATATAAATATGGGCACATGTAGGGATGTATTATACATGGATATGAATTAACACTCCTCCTTAATGTGCCACTATCCCAAACTTGCTCAAGATTGCAATCAAAACAACTAATAAGCATGAGCAAGCAAATGAATAAGTAATCTAAATTGATTTTCATGAATAATGCAATATAACCTACATGAGGCTATAAGCTATAAGAATCAATTTAAATACTTGTTACCGAGATGGCATTGGCTCATGATGGACTTGATTATCTTTATGCTTGGTTCCAACTTGTAATTGATGAAGTCCTTGTATTCTTGAAGAAGCCAAGCATCCAATCCATCCCATGTTACCTAAAAATCTTTTAGGTGGTTTTTGGTACCCAATCCTTGTTGGGTCCAACAATGTTAGTCACAATAGATTTAGGAACCCAAATGCTCCTAATATTAGTAGTCTTAGGTGAACTAACATGACTAGGAATAGGTTTGCGATAATTATTCCTCCTAGGCAATTGATTGGCATTTTTGTAATAAGGCTTAGGAGGACAATGATACTTAGCAAAACTATTTCTAGTTTGATCTTTCTAAGCATATGATTATTAGAGTTATGCATTGGCTTAGAAGATCTAGCATTTCTAGCAAATGTTTTGCTATTTTTATTTTTCCTAAGCACATGATCAACATGATTTTTCATAGTCTTAGAAAATCTAGCATTATGAGCAAATACATTTCTAGATTTATATCTCCTAAGCAATTGATTGTCATTATTTTGCATAGACTTAGAAGAATTGTCAAATTTGGTAAACACATTACCATCTTTGTCTTTCCTAAGCAAATGATGATCATTGACAATAATAGGCTTAGGAATGATACCTTTGGGACAATCCTTACCGATGTGCCCTTTTCCGACAATTGTAGCAAGTGTGCTTTGGCGTCTCCTTTTCTTGACTTGCTCTTTGTCGGTTTGCCTCATTGTTGATTGTTGTGGCTTGATCTCCACTTTGTTAGGGCACACAGAGGCTAAGTGGCCCTTCTTGTTGCATCAAGCACACAATCGTCTTCATTCTTGCATTGTGCTTCTTCTTGCTCTTCTCCTCTCGGAGTTGTAGCCGAGTCCTCGCTTATCTTGAGGCGCCCTTGGCTTGCTCAAGATCTCATCGAGAATGGCTTTTCCTTTTACGCACTTCTTCAAGTTATTTTCTAATCTAAAGACTTGCGCCTTGAGCTCTTTATTTTCCTCTACAAGATTAGCATCTAGAGACATAGAGGAACTAGAAGAAATTTTATTAGAGCAACAAGGTAAATCATCGTTAGAAGTGGATATGCATTTATTTGATGAAGTATTAGAGTTGACATTTAAGCATTGCATTTCATCAACTAAATTACATGAAATTCCTATATCCACCTTAGGCTTATGACTTTCTTTGAGAAGGAGGATTCATGATCTTCTTGAAGCATATTATAATTATTTTGAAGTGATTCATGTTCAAGCTTCAAAACTTTATATTTCTTTTTCTCCTTCCCAAGACATTCATTGAGCTCCTTTAACATATTGAAAAATTCTTCACAAGAAAGCTCATCATCATCATCATCATCATCATCACTTACCTCATTCTTACTTTTCGCCATGAAGCAACGGATTCGAGAAGAGAGTGAATCTTTATCGTCGCTTGAGGCGGAGGTTGAGGTTGATGGAGATGTCGGTTCTTCCTCACTTGAGCTTGAGGTGGAGCTTGAGGTTTCATCTCCGACGTCTCTTCCTTAATGCACTCCTCATTTGAAGGCGTGGATGATTCAAATAGATCTTGAAGCTTTATCCACATCTCATGAGCGCTCTTGAGTTCGCATATGCTATCAAAAATTTCATCGCTCACAACCCAAAATAATATGTTAGTAGCTTGGCGTCGAGATGTAGGCATTTCGTCTCTCCTTGATTGGATCAACTTCGTTCAATGGAGACGAAAAGCCAACATCTACAATCCACCATATTTGGGGGCTCATGGATTTAAAATGAATAGTCATAAGAGATTTCCATAAAGTATAATTTGAGCCATTTAATACAAGTAGATCATTTGAGTGCTCTACTCCTCTAGTCGACATCTTTAACTCTCTAGGCAGTTAAGTCTAATAAAGTGAGAGCCCTAGCTCGATACCAATTGAAAGGACGGGGATGTCGCCAGAGGGGGGTGAATAGGTAATTAAAATTTAAAACTAAATCGTGGCGGAATACAAAACTTGAATGTCTGAATAATACTTTGATTGTCAGAGTGGTTTGGATAGTCCGAGATTATATTCGGATAGTCCGAGATTATTGAGTATCCAAGTTCTATTCGGATATTCGAATCCTCCGAACACATAGCTCATAAATGATATCTAGGCTATTTGGGGATATTAAATACACCAAATTAAACTAGTTAGCCTAGAATACTTGAAGCAAATAGAGGTCTAGCGAAAACTCACTAGAAAAGTAGATCGGGCAATTTCAAGATTCAAAATCAAATACTAAAGTAAGAGTAAGAAGCAAACTTGGAGATGATGATTTTTCACCGAGTTCGGATCCTTGAGGATCCTCGTCTCCGTTGAGGCGGCTCGGTCACACTTGAGCCGGGTCTCTTTCAACCCTTTTCCTCCGGTGTTGCACTTTGCACTCATGGCCGGGTCACCAAGACACGGGGTCTCTTTCAACCCGCTAGCCTGGGTGTTGCACCTTGCACTCGCCGGCTTCACTTATTTGATTCCTTCCTTGCGGAGGCGGAATCCGCCTTCACAAACTTCCCGGCCAACCACACAAAGTACCGGTGGCTCGTAGGCGACCTCCTAGCCGTCTAGGAGTCCTCAACCTCCAAGAGTAACAAATGCTCACGAAGAACAAGCTTGGAGATGAAATCAAGTGCTCAAACAACTCAAATCTCACTCAACCTAGCACCTCACTCCTCACACTCTTCCCTACCCTTCTCACAAAGGGGATCACTTAGATCTAAGGGCAAAGAGGTGTTTTGGGGGCTCAAGAACAAGAGGATAGCTTCTCAAATCAATGGGGTAAGATCTCCTTCAAAATGGGGAGGATGGGGCTATAAATAGAGCCCACCAAAAACTAGCCGTTTTCCTCAGCGTTCAGGTCGATTCGGACAGTCCGAGCTCAAGTTCGGATAGTCGAACGCATCAAACTCGAAGAAACAGAGAATTCACTTCGGATAGTCCGAAAATATATTCGGATAGTCCGAACATTCGGATCTCCGAGTTCATCTTCGGATAGTCCGGCGGCAGCGAGCAGCCCACCAAAACGAGCATAACTTTTGATTCCGGAATCCGATTTCAGTGATTTTGGACTCTATTGAAAGCTAAGAACAAGGGCTACACAACTAACAAGGTCTCACTACCCAAATCTCAAAGGATAAATCCAGATTTCACAAAGAATCCAAGAGAGACCTACAATTCTCACTTTCCGGTACCACCAATACCATTCTCTCTCTAAATTTCACAAGGATGGATCACTTGAGCACTTGACACATCTAAAAGTCATTCGACGTTGCATCCCTCTTAATAGTACGGCAATCCTTAGACTCAAATTAAAACGAGAAATCTAAGTCTTACATTCAATCCGCATGCCGTCTTTTCCGTGGATGCAATGTGCATGATGTCTTTTACCAAATGATTGATGACATCTTCGCCTTGTCCAACTTGACTCGATTCACCTCATGAGACTCTCGTCCTATCGACCTTGACTTGATCATCCTCTCTGACGATCTCCACGCCAAGTCAATCTTGACTTAGTCCTCAATTCTTGGTGACACCGCCGTCTTGTTGACCTCGGCTTAACGGTCATCCTTCAAGATACCTTGGTCATCATGCACACAGGACCTAATTCTTTCCAAACCACTCATGAAAAGCATTAGTCCCAAAAGCTCAATATATATGAAGAAATTGATGTTTGTGAGCGGTTGATTGCTACAAGTGTTTCATATAAAGAAGCACAATATAAATGGAAACACTTAACACAAGAAATGTTCTCTACTAAGTGCATCATGATGAATATGTAATTGATCTATATGCACTAGAGAGATAATTGCCGATATGATGAATCAATTAAATCATGGCAAGGATCACGATCTTTACTTAAATGAAGCACATGATATAATATACATGAATTGTACATGTGCAACTAATATTTGGAATAAGAGTAAATATGTGATCCAACACTAGATTAAACTTCACTAAGAGAATTGCATAAGAAGATATACAACTAAAACATGCATGCACCAAGTCAATTTATAGCAATATGAAGTTTAACTCTAGTTAATATATGCATACTAAAAACAAAGCACATAATGAACTCAAATGAATATATATGTGCAAATAAATATGATATGAACCAATGTGCATATATATAATCAACATGTTACTTGGAGTTCACTATGCATTTGCACAAAAGGAATGCAATAACAAATATAGAAGGGATACCGAGATTGCATACCTTATCTTTGCTTAACCATCTCACTTGATTTTCCTCTAAATAGATGAGACTAATACTCATTTTGGTAACAAACATATTAGTCTCATAGCAATATAATCATATTAGAGGTTTGTCATTTGTTAAGCACTAAGTTAAGCATTTACACAATTATATAGATTGTCATTATATGTGTTTGTCATTAATCACCAAAATAACATAAGTGCCTAGATGCACTTTCAGTCTCGATTTCAAAGTCTTGCTCAAAGTCTGGTAATCTTAATACTGGAGTAGTGGCCATGACTTTCTTTAATTGAATGAATGCTTCTTTAGCTTGTTGATTCCACTCAAAGTTCTTCTTCTTTATTAAATTAGTCAATGATTTAGCTATAATTCCATAGTCTTTGACAAATTTTTTGTAATACTCCATCAGTCCCAAAAATCCACGTAATTCTGTCATTGATCTTGGTCTTGGCCAGTCTAACATCACTTACGTTTTCCTTGGATCAGCTGCTACCCTCTGATCAGAAATAATATGTCCCAGGTATTCTATTTGCCTTTGAGCAAACTTGCACTTGGACTGTTTGACAAAGAGCTGATGATCTCTAAGAGTTTGAAGCACTTTCTTCAAATGTTTAGCATGGCTGCCAATGTGTGGATTATAGATCAATATGTCATCCAAAAAAACAATGACAAATTTTCTAAGAAAAGGAGCTAAGATTGCATTCATAACACATTGAAGAAGTGGCAGGAGCATTTGTGAGACCAAATGGCATTACTTTAAATTGATAAAAACCGTGATGGGTTTTGAATGCCGTCTTCATTTCATACTCTTCTTTCATATGTATTTGGTGATATTCATCCCGAAGGTCTAGCTTAGAAATATACTGCGTGCCAACTAGCTCATCCAACAATTCATCGACCACTGGCATTGGAAATTTATCTTTAATAGTTAGATCATTCAACTGATGGTAATCAACAAAAAATCTCCAAGTGCCGTCTTTTTTTTGAACTAATATCACTGGAGAAGCAAAAGAACTAACACTTGGAGCAATTATTCCTGATGACAACATTTCAGCAACCCGTTTTTCAATTTTATCTCTATGCATTGATGAATATCGATAAGGTCTGGAGTTTACTGGTATGGCCTCAGGAATCAGAGAGATGGAATGGTCATACTGTCTTCTAGGGGCTACCCCTTTTGGTGCTGCAAAGATGTCCTCAAATTGCTCCAATATTGTCTTGATTATCTCTGGAATTGGTTCACTCTTATCTGTGTCTTCAGATTCTAATACTGCAATAGCCCAGATATCATTACTTCTCTCCCATTTACTAATCTGTTCAATAGTTAATTGTTGTATTTCAGCTTTCTTCACTTTTTTCACCCCCATCAACTGAATTTTTTTCCTTTACGCTCAAATTCAATCACCTTATCCTTCCAATTACAAATCATGGGACTATGTGTTTGTAACCAGTCCATTCCTAAATTGCATCATATGCCTCCAATTCTAGTACCCTGAAATTTGTTTGAAAAGTGGGCCTTAAGTCCACCACTCCACATTAGGTACCCAACTGTTACATGTCAGAATGTCGCCATTAGCAACTTTTACCCTTGCTGATTTAGTTGTTCTAGGAATAGCACCAATTTTGTGCAAAAAGTTTGCATTGATAAAACTGTGTGAGCTGCCTGAATCTAACAAAATTAGCATCACCTAATTCCTGATTAGGGCCAGTATACGTATTGTTTCAATTTCATCTGTACCAGACAAAGCATTTAACGACAGATTACACACTTCCTCCATATCCAATTCTTCTGTTTCCAATAAATCCAACACTTCATTCGAAAGCCGTTCTCCTTGTTCTTCCAACGCAATTGATTGAAGTTGCGCTTGAATCTTTTGCTTACACTGTAAATGATGATTGGGTTCGTACTTTTCCCCACATTGATAGCACAAACCATTGGTTCGCCAATAATCTCTCAATTGTCTAGCTTTCCAAAGTTCTCCTGGCCCTAACTTGTGATTACTCGATTGACTGTCTTGTCTATTAGTGCCTTGTCCATCCTTGACACTTCCAGACCTCAATTTCCTTTTCTTTTTTAATCAAGCACATCTTGCTGTATATTAGCCAACAATGCTACTCTATCTGCCGATTCCGGTATTTGACATTGTATTGCCCCTCTTAACTCAGGCTTAAGACTTTTCACAAATTGAGGTACAAATAACTCTTCTCCGTAATACGGATTATGCATCAAAATCTCAAATATTAATTAATCAAATTGAATCTTATATTCTGTTACTGTCCCCTTTTTCTTCATTTCAACCAATGCTTCCAAAAGTCTTCGGTAATCAAATGCCCCAAAATTTTCCTCTACAGCCTGCATGAATTGTTCCCAGTTTCCCTACTCATTCCGAGTTTTGTATACTTGCAATCATCGGGCAGCATTTCCCTCCATATGCATACATGCTGCCGAAACCCATAATGCTTCTGGAATATCTAAAATCCTGAAATAATCTATGCATTTGTCACGCCATAGCCTAGGACTGTCCCCTTCAAACTTTGGAAAAATCAACTTTGGCAGTGGATTTCTTCCTGCTCCTCCTGAGTCTCTTTGTGGCCTCAGATTTTTGTTTACAACTTCATTTAGGACCCCCGTCGAACACCTTGCTGGTGCTCCCCTTGCAGATGAAGAACGCTTTCCTACACTTACCCAAGGGTTTGGTTGCATCGGAGTGAGCAACGCCTTCCTTCCCTCCCCTGTCAATCCTTCATTATTCTTTTGCATCTCCGTCATTCACCCTAATTCCTTCAACCCTCCTCTGGGATTTTACAACTCAAGGAGCGACTGATCAAACACAGCTCTGATATCGCATGTATTGTCCAGCTATTCTCGTTTGCCGTCAAGAACAGAGGCGTGAGAATCTAGCGAATCACTGAGGTTTAGAGAGAACCAAGAAAGAATACTACCTTCCATATTAGTGGAAGAGTTCACGCCAGCACGTTCATTTGAGCCGAGCCGGCGGCTCGGCTCGAGCCGGCCGGCCGGCTCGGCTCAAATTTTTTTTCGTGATTTAGTCCTTTTGGAAATTACGAATAGGTCCTTCGTGATTTTTTGAGAGAGGAAGATTTTTCCTCTAAATTCACGTTCAGGTCCTTCGTCGCCATTTACTGAAAAAGAACCTCCGTTAGATTTATATCGCGAACAAGCCATTTTCTAATTTTCGGGATAGCGGACGAGGTCCAAAAGCGTAACATTTAGGTCCTTACTCTTTCGTCTAGGTCCTTTCTCCGTTTTCCGGAAAAAATGTTTTATCCTTTGGAAATACGTGTGCGACTCTGTCTCTAGACTTTTTCCCCACCTCGATTTCCCATCTCGAACTCTAATATTTTTTAAAGCATATATTATTACTCTACGAACGCGTCGGTCTCTAATATTTTTTAAAACATGTCCTTTCTCCGTTTTCTCGGAAAAAAACGTTTTAAATGCTTGAAATATTTATGCAGCTCTATCTCTAGACTTTTTCCCATCTCAATTTCCCACCTCGATCTACGATATTTTTTAAACATGTATTATTTCTCATGAACGTGTCGATCTCTTATATTTTTAAAACATATGTTATTACTCATGACAGCGTAGAGTGTTGAGCTCGACAAAGAAGATTATCATCTCTAATAATTTTCACCCTTTTCCTCTAGACTTTTTCCCGCGGTTTTCATTTCGGTCTCCAATGTTTTCGGATAATTAAATGAAGGAGATATTTCTACAACTCTATCTCTCTATTTCCCATTTCGACGATTTAAAAAAACGTCGCGAAAAAAAAAGAAATTTTTCTCTGAAAAATGACCTTGCTGGCGTGTTCGCCATGAATTTTTTGTCCTTTCATCCGTTTAGCTCATTATTTGACGATTTAAAAATAAAATGCAAAATTTCAACGAAAAAAAGACGACCTTGTGACATGTTACGTCATGAAAAATTTTGTGTTCTTTCGGTAGTTCGCTCATTATTTCACCGATTTAAAAATAGAATACCGCGAAAAAAATTTATGAAAAAATGACACGCGCGCCGTATTACGGCGCGAACAATTTTCTAGTAGAAGATAAATGGGGAAGAATAGACGAATCTCATTTCATTTCATATTTTCTGTTCAACCTCCCAATCTTATAGAACAAACGCTTTAATACTTGCAGTTCTACCTCCTATTACCCCCCTTACAGGTAAATTCCTCTGTTAAAATGGTCTTTACAGCGAAAACTCCTTTACAACTACAATATCGACATTACTTACTACTACTTACCGCCCTTTTCAAACTAAGCCGCTAGTTCACGCAAGCTTACATCAGGGCCATCCATTACACTTGGCTCCCGAACTCAACACCTTCTTCGTCGGTGGCGCAGTCTTGAGCAAGGAGGCGGTCAGCTTCTTCCCCACCCCAGAGCTCTATGATCTGGTGAGGTTGGTAGGCAGGTACTACCATGGTAGGAGGGGTGGGTGAGATGTATGGTGGTAGCCATGGCAAGAGAGATAGGGAAGGAAAGAAGAGAGTTCTAGGAGAGGTAGGAGGAAGAAGATGGTGACAAGTAGACTATCAATGACTGACTATTTGCAGGATCATTGTTCAAAATTTTGCTGAAATTTGGGTCAACAAGATTCTAAATCTCGGTTCAATAAAAATATTTTAAATTGTTACGTTGATTAAAAAATTTCAGTAAATTTACTGAAATCTCAGTAATTTGAACCGAAATTCATGTTGTTTGGACCTGTTTATAGTGCTGTTGAACCGGATTTGGCGCAAACTGTTTTGCGCAGAATTTTAATGCCATTTGTAAGGAATACAAACAAAAAATTTGCACAAAAACTGAACAAAGCGCTTTAGCTCAGTTGGCTCGTGGACGGAGCCTTGAAGTCGTCTCTGGTTCGAATCCTAAGACTAACAACTAGTGCAGGGATATTACGAGCATTTGGGGAAGAATGCAATAGGTTCTAATGACTAGGGGTGCAAACGGATTGGATAGGGACGGATTACACTTGTTTTGTATCCTATTTTAAATTTTTCTCGAATATAAAATCGGATCTGAGGCGATCGGATTCGAATCTGAATCACGGATTACTTCGTTCAGCGAATCACGAGGCGAATCTGATTATTCGGATCACGGTTAGTCTCGATCACGAATAGTTAGTCGGATAATCGTGAAAGCGAAACCATATATGTCATGCATATTAGGATCGATCAACCATACACAAAATTTTACTAGAACCTTCAAGACATATAAGTGTTTCAAATTCAATAATAAGTGTCTTCCCTATATAAGAATAATAAGCAGTCAAGTATAATTTCAATCGACATATGAACTTATATGATGTATAATGTTTATGTTTATCGGATATCTATTTCACTAATTTACACTAATATTTTTCGGATATCTCGGATATGCGGGTACAGATCGGATACGAATCGGATACTTCTCTTCCCATATCTTAACCTATATTTTTTTCGGATAGGCGGATTCGAATCCGGATCAAATCTGGATATAACCGGATATCATTTTTTCGGATTCGAATTGGGTTTTAAACGAATTCGGGCTCGGATTGGTTGGAAATTATCCGCTCCGTTTATACCCCTACTAATGACTTATACGCAGTTCGAAATAATAGATCTAACAGGAGTGGAAAAAAAAGTTTACTTGAAACTCGATGGTACAAAATGAAATGAATTTTTTAATAGTTATATTTGGAATAATTTTTAATAGCACGTAAGAATTTTACTCAATTTACTTATACTGTTTGAAATAGAGTATTTCGTATAGATAATCCTGTTAGATAAACACAGTATTACTCTATACAGGTATATCAAACTCTATTAAGTACATCACCGTCAACAAGTACGTCTTGATCGGTCACTGAGTACTACTAACTAGATGAGTACATGCGGTGCCATGCCGCGCAGGGGTAATCTTTCGGGACCACGAATTTTTTTGGCAAAATAGGTGGCGGGAAGATGTAAACATACTTTCGGAATTTCTGAAGAGGTCTTTTGCGATAGAGACTGGGACTTAGACGCTTTTTTAATTTCTGAAGGGATCTAAATGTAATTTTAAAATTCTAAAGGGACTTTTTGTAAAATATCGTTAGAAGGACCTGCATTTTATTTCAAAATTCGGAGCACCTATCTACGAAACTTGTGACATGGCGCAAGAGTTGGCCGGGACTTACCTTACATATAGATAGCACTAGGTTGACCTAATAATAGATCTAACAGGAGTGGAAAAAAAAAAGTTTACTTCAAACTCGATGGTACAAAATGAAATGAATTTTTTAATAGTTATATTTGGAATAATTTTTAATAGCACGTAAGAATTTTTCTCAATTTACTTATACTGTTTGAAAATAAAGTATTTCGTATAGATAATCCTGTTAGATAAACACAGTATTACTCTATACAGGTATATCAAATAAACACAGTATTACTCTATACAGGTATATCAAACTCTATTAAATACACCACCGTCACCAAATACGTCTTGATCTCGCTGAGTACTACTAACTAGATGAGTACATGCGGCGCCACGCCGTGCGAGGGTAATTTTTTGGGACTACGAATTTTTTTGGCAAAATAGGTGGCGGGAAGATGTAAACATACTTTCGGAATTTCTGAAAAGGTCTTTTGCGATAGAGACAGGGGACTTGGACACTTTTTTAATTTCTGGAGAGATCTAAATGTAATTTTGAAATTCTGAAGGGCCTTTTTGTAAAAAATTGTTAGAAGGATCTGCATGTTATTTCGAAATTCAGAGCACCTATCTACAAAACTTGTGACGTGGCGCAAGAGTTGGCTGGGACTTACCTTACATATAGATAGCACTAGGTTGAGCCGTGCGCGATGCCACGTCGCCAGGAAAAATCTGGCACGAGTTTTTTGCAAATCGAATTTGCGGAATAACGGATCTCTTTTTTCAAAATAACCGGCAAAATGATCTATTTACGATTCAATTTTTTTAAAATCCTCTGGGTCGAAAAAACTGATTTTTTTTCTTCAAAATAACCGATGGAAAAACCCCTGCCGACGAACCTATGGGGTACTATAAAGCCTCGACGAATCCACGTTTTTCTTAGAAAACCGCGTGAAGGAATCTAAACATAATTATAAAATTTTTTGGGTCTACTTTACTGAAACACCGACGAAAGAATCTAAACGCGATTTCTAATTCGGCTATAAAGCTTTGACGAATCTGTGTTATTTTAGAAAACCGCACGGAGAGACCTAAACATAATTTTAATATTTTTTGGGCCTATTCTATCAAAAACCGCCGAAAGGATCTGAACACGATTTTCAATTTTCCGAAGAACCTCTCCGCGAGCACTGACACCTGGCATGGCTGAGAAACCGAAGACTTCAGGCGCTATTATATAGTCTATATTTTCCCAACCTCTCCGTGAGTATTGTCACCTGGCATGGCTGAGAAGCCGGAGACAGACTTCAGGCGCTATTATACCATACCTATACTAGACTAGAGATTTCCCGTGCTGAGGACCACGCCACGTCTGCGCTCGGCTCGCGCGCGGCTGTGCTGCGCTCGGCTCGCGCGAGTAGTCTATTATATACATTGCAGGTTGCAGCACCGAAGCACGCATATAGCGGATTAGCGCGTCCATTTCATTTGTAGTGTCTCTCGGCCCGGTCTCGCCCTCCCGTGTTGACTATTATTCGTCCCCGCTCCCTGGCCTCTCTTTATCCTTTGCCGTGGTATGTTCTAACTTATCCTGGCTGCTCGGCATCCATCGGGCAGCTGCTTTTATATTTCGCGCACCGTTGTTCATATGACCTCTTTTCTCTCACTCGATGTGCAACTGATCTAACCTTTATTATGTCTTCACCCCCTAAACATGTGATGATGCATACGTTCCAAATGAAAGTAATAATATTGATAGTTACAATGTGTGGACGTCTCTCTGACAGAACTCAAATCTTCGGTCTGTACCAGTAAGAGCACTGCTCGCCGCCGGTCATCTGTGGCCGTGTGATGTCTACAAAGCCGGTGAAGATGGACCAAGAACGAGATCCACTGGTCGATCACCGTCCGGGGAACGATGGCGACGCTGCCGGCTTTTCTTGGCTAACGTTCATGGGATTCCTGTTCCTAACCTTCAACTCCGGGATGGCCATCTACCGGTCGGAGGGGGATATGGCATCCGTGGCCTTCGTGTGCTTCTCGTACTCGGACCTCGTCGCCTTGTTCTACTGCTTGAGGCAATTCGAGAAGGAACATCATGATTCTCCCCGCAGATGGCGTCTCAAAGTAGCCGTCTGGATACTGACGACCGCTCTAACCGTAGTTTTCTCCTATAAAGTTGCGGCCATCATGCCGGTCGCCGTGAAATTGCTGGTGTGGGCGATGGCCAGCGCCACCATCTTAGGTGGCTTCTACGCCTTCTTCTTGCACAAAGAAAAAAAGGTACTTGCTGGATCTGATTGAAGTTGTTTTCTTTCCCGAGTAAAATTTATTGCTTGTTGCAAGGGATTCATAGCAACTCTCTGCCGGTGAAGTGACATCTCATTTTACAATGTTTTACATTTACAACCATGGGGTCATAATATCAAATGCATTATAAGAGCATATATCGAGCCAATCAAAGACTCCCCGACAAAAAGGGCTTCGGGGAAAAACCGCTGTGGAAAAGATGGCATGTTGGAGGTCAAATAAATAGAGCTTACACACGACGGTAAGATGCGTGAAATGGCTAAGGATCTCGATAGTGATCGTTTCTTGCTAAGATTGGGATACATGAGCTGCGAGCATACCTCACCTAGAGTTAAGAGTTTTTTATGGGTTCTGCCTCCGAAAAATGGAGATTAGTGGTGAGCAAACTCTGAAGACATTCGAGTTCGAAGAAAAAGCCCTCTCAAGCAGGAATTTAAATTTTGTTTTGGATGAAATTTTGCTGGTGACCGAAGTTTGGAATTTCGGTGAAATCTTATTATTTCGGACAAAATCCAATCGAAATTCAAAAAGCAAAATTCAAATCCGGAATTTTTGGGCGAAATTTTGCTCGAAATTGCCAAATTTTCGGTAAATTTCAACCAAATAAAAAATAGTACAATTGATGTAAAAAAATTTGAAATTTTTTGTGGATGTTCATGACACATCATTGATGTCCTCATAAAAATTTCAGATGCATATCAAGTCTAAGGAATTTTTAAAAACTTGAGCATTGCTATTATCCTGATTGGCAAGTTTGAACCAAATGAAAAATGGTACTAACTACGTTAGAAAATTTTGAAATTTGTTTTACATGGTTCTAATGCATTACTAATATTCTCATAAAATTTCAGTGATCATCAAGCTTTATAAATTTTCAAAAATTCAAACAGTGCTA
This sequence comes from Guadua angustifolia, assembly GCA_036346375.1. Lineage (NCBI taxonomy): Eukaryota > Viridiplantae > Streptophyta > Magnoliopsida > Poales > Poaceae > Guadua > Guadua angustifolia. The sequence continues at coordinate 686,514 of JAYEVE010000422.1, forward strand.
CTGTCTTGTTAAAAGCCTTATCGGCAAATTTGAACAAAATAAAAAATAGTTCAAACCACGTTATAAAATTTTACAAATTTTTATGGATGGTCTTGATGTATCATTAATGTTTTTATAAAATTTTTATATTGTTATCATGATTAAAAAATTTGAAAAATTCTAAGTGCTAGCCTCATGATCAATACATAGATTTATTTTAGCAATAAAAAGATTTAAATTTTTAAAAATTTTACAAAAGGGTGATAAGGAAATGCTTAAGATCTTATATAAATTTTGAATCATGATTACACTCCAGTGAATTTATAAAATTCTTACAAGGCATAGTACCATTTATGTTGTTTTTCTTTTTGATTTTTGAAATATAACAAATGAAATTCAATGCTTAAATAGATTTTATTGACCAAACAAAAAATTGAGTTTTTTAAATTTATAGAATGGTACTAAGGCAATTCTTAATCTCTCATAAAAATTTTAGATCATGAACACACTCAAGAAAATTTATAAAATTCTGATAAGGTTATTGTCCCAATTATGTTCATTTTGTTTTTGATTTTTAAAGATAACAAATGAAGTTTAATTATTTTGAAAATTATTCTGTATAATGTTACATACAAAAGATTGTACTATAAATTTTTCAGATCATTATCAATCTTGTACAGTTTTATCAAAATCTGACAATATTTCTGCCAAAATTTTAAAACATCTCAAAAATTCTGTTTTTGAACAAATTTTCATAAAAGATGAGTTTCTTAAGGGTTATTAGACCAAATCCGGCCATAAAAATTTGAAATCCGATCAAAAATCATGAAATTCGGCGAAACCCCACCAAAAAAATGAAATTACTATAGCAATTTTAATTTTTTTACTCTAGCCGGTAATTTGAATTTCGTGATGACATGAAATCCGAAATTTCGACGAAACTTGTATCTCTGCTCTCAAGTCATTGTACACCTTGGTAGAGGGAAAGAGTTCGAGTGCAGTTCTTTGGAGACTGCAACTGCGTGGGCTGTTAGATTAAAAACCAACAGCCCGAATCTTTCTCGAATACTATAGCAACCAGTGTCCAAAATTTCGGCAAAGTCTCGGATTTCAACCGGGGATGAGATTTAAAATTCCGGTGAAATGAAAAAATTTGAAAATTAGGGTTGCTATAGTGATTTTGGTAAATTTCGGCAAAATTTTGATCACTTTTGCCAAAATTTTAAAAATTTGGGCCGAGATGATCACTGTTTGGATGGATTTTCATGTTTTTACTACTAGATTTGGCCCAATCCACAGCGCACTTGCCCAACTGCCTCTCCTAACCCGGATGCAAGGGAACAACACAAGATACTAAAGATCTTGAGTCTCCCTTTTTTTTTTTAATATGTTGTCCATAGAAGGCTCTTGTATGTCTTAAGAGACATTGGAATTTGGAACCGGTTGAGTTACGGCGATAGAGTGCGGGATGTACAAAGGTACGGTCCTGGGTTCGATCTCTCGCAAAAACACCCAAAGCTTGTTAAAAAAAAGGACTTGGGTTTCATGTTATGTGCTGCTTTCTTTCTCCTGTTTTTGTTTTTCCCCTCTGAAGCCACTGCTTATATTTTACAAAGCTCACAAAAAAAGGACTTGGGTTTCATGTTTTTGTGCTGCTTTCTTTCTCCTGTTTTTGTTTTTCCCCTCTGAAACCACTGCTTATACTTTACAGTCTTTGTATGTTTCATCTCTGTTTCCGCGTGTCTGCAGTAGGTCCAGTAGGAGATCCTTCTTTGAGCGCCTTCTACTGCGACGCACCTGGACTGGTTCATTCCCACCGCGCATCCTCGTTACCAGCGGTGAATTCAGAATGAAAGTAGAGGTGGGGCTCCTATATCAGAGTTCTAACTTAATATAAGCATACTAATAATCTATTGCCAATCAACTTCTAAATTCATACATATTAAATCAGAGAGACAAAAAAATCAATTAGTCAATAAAATATAGACTTAGGGCAATAGCATACAAAAATCAGACATCAGTTATCACAACTAAAGACATTTAGGTATGAGGTATTACATTGGGGCTTGGGGCATCTTTTTTATACCAAGCAAAGTAATCAGTGGCACTAGAAAATTAGTCTGGCTCTAATGTTCTCGTCCTAGTAATCAATATAAGCAATCAGTGGCGCTAGAAAATTAGTCTGGCTCTAATGTCCTCGTCCTAGTAATCAATATGAAGCTGAGAGGCTCCTTGCCCTCGATCGCTCCTCCTTACTGATTGCCTCGGTTCCTATCTGGCTCTGGCGATGTGCGTTCGATCGTCGGCTGGATGGAGCGAGCCTCAGTTCCTCTCTAGGCTCTAGAGATGCTTGTTCGGCCGCTAGCTAGATAGCGCTCCCAGCGGCCGATTTCTCTCCTCTGGTGATGAGTGTTCCGCCTAACTCCCGACAATGCATGTTCCGCCTAGCGCTCCTCTGGCGATGCACGTTCTGCCCGGCGCTCTGAGCGGCCGATAACTTTTCTCAGGTCTCTGCCGCCTATCGGCTACCCGCTTGCCCTGACCCTGGTGCACACCTGGCGCCCTCGACTCCGGGTCTTTAGTGCCCGTTGGTTCCCGTGTGCCTCGGCGCGTTCTGGCGAATCGGCCACCTGCCATGTGGTCACGCCCGCTCGTGCGTCTGCCACCCTTGATCGCCCGTGCGTTGGTCTGCCTTCACCGACACTGTTCCTCTCTTGGACTCCTGGTGCTGCACTACAGTAAAAAATACCGAATACTGTACCAAGTGAAAGCCCATGAGAGTAAGAGAGCCCATGACTAATTTTGATGGCCCACTTGCCTGGCAGTATTGTTTTCTAGTTGTCTTCTTACATCTTACTCCCAGTTGCTAGTTCTTAAACCTGTCAATTTGCCATCATAGCATCATATCCCTGTTTCTTTCTAGTATTGGGATACTGGGGGAGGGGGGTTCGCCTACCGGAGGTGAGGCTGGTGCCCCAACCAGCCCCAATGGCGGATCCACCCCTGCTCGCTACTGCATGCAATGATCGCTCTGGCGCAAAGTTCGCTAGGACATGTGAGTCTGTTCTGCTTCTTCTATCATTGTACCGTCGGGTGCACGTTGTGCTTCTGGCCATGTTGCACTGCGCGCCGATGGCGATCTCGCGCGTGGAGGGTGGCCCGCGCTGCCGATGTGCCCTGTCCAGCTCTCACGGACTATAGTATTCTGCTCTGTCTATGCGGCAGGCAGCATTTCCGGTCACGCCTGCGCATGGTTTCTTGATAGCTACAAATGAAAAGTAGAAGGTAATTACTTATCATTTTACGTGCTTTAAAATTTATGCAATTTGTATGGGAGGGAAACAATTAAGCATTGCTCGATTGGAAACGGAGGTGCTTTCGGAAAACAAGATAAACGCAAGCCCTGAGACAATTGCTCTCGCTACCTTCCCTGAATTGGACTTGAGCTCGGAGATGAAAAGAGGTAGCGTAGCCCACATGCATAGAAATGAGCCTCCTTGCCTAACTGGTTATGACATCGTGCTTATAGTGCGATGGTCATCGGTTCAATTCCGATAGCTGGCCTTGTTTCTCCCTTGAGCATATATAATCTATTTTTTACAAACAAAACAAGCATGTGGGTTGTATTTCTATTTCTCTGGAAAAAAGAGAGATGACATCAAGTGTCATTCATTACGAACTTAGAATTGCCATGACATGCCAAAGCAAAACCGGGGTGCATATAATTGTCAGAACTATTAGATACCAAAAATGCCTTGGAATTCTATCAATCATGCATGGTAGTAGATTCTGATGGAAAAGATGCGATATTAAGAGCAATATTTTATTCATTATTTCTTTTAACATTGTAGATGAGAATACATAATCCTCAAATAGCAAGAATGACATAAACAAGATAACACTAAGCATTGTTATGTCATTTATGATATGAATTGTATCTTCTGCTTCAAAGAGAGGAGATATGAATATATATTTTGTGCTCTCAGACTTAGGGTTAGGGTGAAAATTAGAATCTTCACCACAATCACGAATTGGGTAACAATTTATTCTATGGATTAGGCCTTGAACTCTTACCACCTTAAATGCACAATAAAGAATTTTACTGTCAAGAAATATACACAGTCCAGATTTAATTCTTTGTTAACCGAAGCACAGAGTTTCCAGATCAACAGGAAATGACAAATTCACTCAATAGTCAAGCACTGCTATCAGACTACAATCAAACACCAATTCGAGAGATCTCTAAAATCAGGTTTAATCATACCAATACCATGAACTAAACCAATTTAGTTATCTGTTCAGATTACACTAGTACTGATCAAGCAAGACTGTGCAAGAATCAGAACAGATTAATCAGGACTGAGCAAGTATCAGACTAATCAGGAATGTGAAGTAATCAGAACAGATTCAAATTAATCAGGTCTGAGCTAGAAATAGAGAAACTAGTGACTGAATCTAACAGCACCAGAAAGCAAGAGCTAGCAAAAGATCAAGTACTGACAGAGAATGATACAAGTAATAACAGGTATAATCTAGATAGCTAAAGAATCAATTTTTTCAAGCATTCAAGACTACAGTTCAAGGCCTAAAACAGAGAGATAAATGTTCTGATCATTCTTTTACCCTAGTTCATCATAGAGCAACAGAAAAGGCACCGAAAACTAAGATAAATCTCAGGGATACTCACTGTGGAACATCACTCAAACCTGTCGAGGAAGCAGGGCAAGGTGCAAACAAGGTTGCTGTCCCAAAAAACCAAGAGTTACCGCAAGTGCCACGGGAATAAGACCAGGTTCTAGAGATACAATACCCTAATTGTGCTTGTGACACCCCAAACATGAAGACAAGCTTCGCTGATAGCCACACAAGAACAAGTCCTCCAAACCGAAAGAACCCTCAAACTTCAGCCACAAGGACCAAAGTTTCCAGCAAATAACCGAGTGATTGGAATCACACCACTAAACCCAAAGTCCAGCCACCAGTCTTCAGATTCTTCATCTGAAGTTCCACCTTTCCAACCAAGATCGGAAGCAATAACCAGAGGAGACCAAGATAGAAGACTGGGGTTTTTGATGTTCTTACTTGTATCCTGGAAGATGCACTCGGGGCTGAATAAATAGGAATCAAAACTTGCAACCGTGCTGTGCTACCTTCCCGGTCCTCTCATCGGTCAGCGGGAAGAACTTGTCTTCCCTGGAGGTGGCGCCTCACATGGATCTGGCAGGAGCCGAATCCATCCATTGCGCCGCCACACCGGAAGAAGAAGAAGCGGCCACACTACACTTTCTTCTGATTGAAGTGTATCAGACTCCCTTTTCGCCCTAATGGGCTGGTCGATGGCCCATGAGCAAAATGGACCGGCCCACTTGCAACATCCTAAGAAACATCAAATTTCCCAACAGATTCTAGATTCTATGGCACGCTATTATGTGGACATGGCAATGACATAGGGTTGTGTCTAGTGTCTACAACCATTTGGAGTCTTCCTTGTTCAAAATTTGGTCTTACACAGATTTATTTGGTGTTATTTGTCTCAAAGCTTTCCTTTGCCTTTTCCTGGTTTTCATTGTGGGTGTTTTTCTAGAGTTCAATTTCCTCACTCTTCATGAATTATTCTTTCCTCTACCTCTAGGTGACTAGCCATTGTGTATTACCATATGATGTATTGACGTAGTTTTTACTACAAAGCTCCCTGTCGACATGGAGGACAACCCGGGATGAGAACCGACGAAGACCCTATGGCGGTGTCGAGCTTCCCATGTAGAGTACAACTCACATGTTGAACTGCTTAACTAATAATACATGCTAAGAGGAGACCAGGCTCCTCTCCCTCTCATCGCTGTTGGTATATGCCCAGGACAGACACTACTCTGTTCGATCGCTCCTGTAGAAAATGAAAACGAACAGAGCAAGGGTAAGAACGATACAGGAAGAGATCTGTTTTTGGGGCGATTTTCTTTGATTACTCTTCCAATCAGAAAATGACTACTGATACATAAACTAAATAGTCTAATGTAAGGAAACAAACATTGTGCGTGATTTATGGAAGCAGGATCACCACAATGATCAACTTGCCGGAATTAATACTAATGCAAACAGAAAGAAATTCAAAACGCGCACACTAATTCCCGCCGGTGATTACTGAACTCGGCGACTTATTCTCCACCTTCTTCTGTGTAAACTTTCAGCAAAATGACCAAGCCAGGATTAATTCCAACAGACTCCCCCTTAATCTTGGCTTGGTTCAAGATTTCGAACACCCAAAAGATGACGCATAACTGCCAGCTTTGCTCCTGGCAATGCCTTTGTCAGAGCATCCGCTTTCTGTTCTTCAGTACTCACAAAATCAACATTGATTAGTCCATTCTCAATACACTCCCGAATGAAATGGAATTTTGTATCTATGTGTTTACTGCGACCATGAAAAAATGGGTTCTTCATCAAGGCAATAGCAGATTTGTTATCCACAAACATCTTCACTTGTTTTGGGCTCTCTCCAGTCAATTCTCCTACCAGACTTCTTAGCCACAACGCGTGACATGCTGCTGCAGTTGCTGCCATGAATTCGGCTTCACAGGATGACAAAGCTACGGTCTTTTGCTTCTGTGAAGACCACGACACCAGGCTTTGATTGATGTAGAAAGCCATACCTCCTGTACTCTTTCTATCATCCAAGTCTCCAGCCAAATTGCTGTCACTGAACCCTGTGAGCACCTCTTCTTCACCTCCACCCCTTGCATATGCTAGACCATAATGAATTGTTCCCTTCAAATACCTCATGATCTGCTTCACTGCTTTGTAATGCATGATAGTGGGCCTTTCCATGTACCTACTGGCCACTCCTACTGCATATGCTAGATCCGGCCTAGTGTGAAGAAGATACCTCAAGCATCCAATCATTTGCCAGTATTCTGTTGCATCCACTGCCTCCCCATTCGGATCCTTATGCAGATGTGCCTTCTGCTCCATAGGGAATTTGTTTGGGTTGCATTCTGCCATCCCAAACTTAGCTAGCACCTTTTTAGCATAAGCTGTTTGTTTGAGTGTTATCTGCTTTGCTTCTTGCGCTACTTCGATCCCAAGGTAGAATGTAAGCAGACCAAGATCACTCATCTCAACTCTTTCATCATCTCCTATTTGAAGGATGCAATTTCACTTGGATCCTTCCCTGTCACAATAAGATCGTCCACATAGACACCAATTATAAGACTTGCTTGGCCTTCTCCTCTTGTGTATACTGCCTGTTCTTGTGAACATCTAACAAACCCAAACTTCTTCAGACTTCTGTCCAGTTTACTATTCCAAGCACGGGGTGCTTGTCGAAGGCCATATAAAGCTTTGCTCAGCTTATACACCAGCTGCTCTTTTCCTTTAACAACAAAGCCATCTGGTTGACACACTTCCTCATCAAGTTCCCCATTCAAAAAAGCGGATTTTACATCCAGATGGTGGACCTCCTAGCTCCGGTTTGCTGCAATTGCAAGAATCAACCGCACAATGTCAAGCCTAGCCACCGGTGCGAATACTTCTTCAAAATCGACGCCCTGTCGCTGAACATACCCCTTTGCAACCAACCGAGCCTTATGCTTGATTACTTCACCATCTGAGTTTCTCTTGAGTTTATAAACCCACTTCAAACCAATTGGCTTGTGCCCTGCCGGCAATTCAGTGAGTTCCCAAGTAAGGTTCTTCTCAATAGATGCGAGTTCAGCCTTCATAGATTCCTCTCAATGAGATTTTCCAACAGCTTCCTGAAAAGATGTTGGCTCCTCCAACTCCATCAGCAATACTTCCTCTTCATGACTTTCATCAAGTAATTCAACTCTGTTTGTCTCCTGCATGATTTCAGCTATGCTTCTAAATTTAACTGCACCATTACCTGAAGTGCCACTACGATCTGATTGTGGCGATATCATCATGGATGGTTCAGATGGAGGAGACGCTGAACGTGCTGCTGCTGCTGCTTCCTTGGCCATGCGTGCCCGCGCCCTTGTGATCATTCCAGGGAACGATGCACCTGCCGGGGCAATTACTTCTGTCTCGGACGCTCGTGATGTTACGAGGCGTGGTGCTAGTGCTCTCGAGTCTCGATCTTGGCGCCGCTGATGTCTTGAGCGGCATCATCTTGTGCATTCGGTTGGTATTGTTTGGGATACACGATCTCCTCGAACAAATTTCAACCAATGTCTTCATTCATTTCTGTGACCCAATTCCACTGCAAATCTTCTTCAAATTTTACATCTCTACTTACATGAAGCTTTCCCCGACAAGGATCAAACAACCGATGTGCTTTGCATCCTTCTTCCACACCAAGATAGACCATGGTTTGACTGCGATCATCCAACTTTTTTAGATGTGGTGTGGCCACCTTGACATGAGCTGTGCAGCCGAACACTCTAAGATGACCAAGATGTGGCTTCTTGCCCTTCCACGCCTCGAACAGAGTACGATCTCCCATTGCTTTGGTTGGCAACCGATTCAGCAAATACATTGCATGTCTCACTGCCTCCCCCCAAAACTTGCCTGGCACACTCATACTCTTTAGTAAAGACCTCGCCATAGCCATTACAGTTCGGTTTCTACGCTCAACAACACCGTTTTGCTGCGGTGTATATGGCGCAGTGAGGTGTCTCTGTATGCCACTTTCTTCACACAACCTTGTGAATTCTGCAGAAAGAAATTCCCCACCTCTGTCTGTCCTCAATGTTCTGATATGATGCCCACTTGTGTTCTACACCATTGCCTTGAACTTCCTGAACACAGAGCATGCTTGATCCTTTGATTTGATCACGTATACCCACATCCAGCGTGTAAAGTCATCAATGATGAGCATAAAATAACTATTACCGCTGAGTGTGGATGGAGTGATCGGCCTGCAGAGGTCGGCGTGCAACAATTCAAGCGGCTCCTCCGCTCGAAAGTTTGCAACAACAGGGAATGGCAATCTTGTTTGTTTGGCGATCATACAACCATGGCACAGCTTGTTTGGATGCAAAATCAAGGGAACTCCTTCAGCCATTTGCTTCTCACCAAGCATCTTCAAAGCTTGAAAATTTGCATGCCCCAACCGAGCATGCCACAACCACGCTTGATCATCCATAGATGCCAAGAGACACCTTTGGACTAGCTATTTGCGGAGTTGATTTTTGCAGACGATTACATGTTAAGTCTAACATTCATCAACAAGCGCACTTGATTAGTATCAAATACTTTCAGATATTAGCCCTCCATGACCACACGATGTCCGGCTTTTAGTGAGCTGTCCAAGACCGATAATGTTGTCATGAGTCTTGGAACGAAGTAGGCGTCGTGAAGTAACCATCGGCTTCCATCTTTGCATGCAAACAACACGAGCCTTTTCCCATGATTCTTCTTGATGAATCATCCCCAAAACGAACAACACCAGTGACACTTTCATCCAATTCTCTGAACTTTGCCTTGTCGCCGGTCATATGATTGCTCGCACCATTGTCAAGATACCATTGTTCAGAGTCTGCTGCCTCCTAGAAATCAGGTGTGACCTTTTCTTCATTGAGCATCACTTCTTGGTCGTCTGGCTCTTCTTTTTCTTCATGCAAAACAAGAAGCAAGAGTGCTGGCTCAGTGTCATCGGTTTGAGTGAGATGAGCTTCTTCAACCTTCTTCTTGAGTCTACATTCAGATGCAAAATGTCCCAACTTTTCGCGGTTGAAACACCTTATGTGACTCTTGTCGCGATTCGCCAAGACGGGGCCTCCTCGCCTCGTCTCTGCGTGGAGCGTCACCACGCCACCCCGTCGCAACCTCTTCCACGCATCAGAACCACCGGCGCGATTGCCACCATCTCCATGCGAGTGGAACTTCCCTTTGTTGTTTGATGTCAAGCCTCTGGTGACGCCCTTTGCCGCGCCTTTTGCCACTCACTTTGAGTTAGCGTGAGCCGCCATCGCCTCGACCAATAGGTGCGCACGCCTTGCACGCTCTTGAAGGTCTTCAAGCGCCGAGTGCCTCCTCGAACGGCATGGATTCCGTGTCACGAAATTGCTCAATTCCGACTATGACCGGATAGAAGCGATCTGGAACTTTGTTGAGCGGCTTCTTCACCATGGTGGCATCATCAAAGTACCGCCCAGATTAAGCGCACCTTCTGCCATGCCACCGATCCTTCCAACGTAATCATCTAGGGACTTGCCATCCTTCATGCACACAATAGTCGAATTCACCCTTCAAAGATGCAAGACGCTTTGCCTTGACATGATCACCTCCGATGAACCTCGTCTTGAGGCTCTCCCGATTTCTTCGCCATCTTCTTTGGTGCCACTGCGAGATGACATCTTCTCGAAGTGCCAACAGCATTGCGCCCTTGCCGTCTTGTCCTTCTTGGCGCCGACGACCTCATTGTCCATTGAAGCAATGACCTCCTAGAGACCTTGTGCGTCCAGCTGCGCCTCCACTTTGATTGCCCATGTAGTGTAGTTCATCGCGGACAGCATTGGGTATTGGAGCGACACCCGCCGCCATCTCTTGCGCGCTGTAGGAACTACCGCCATATGGTTCAACCGGAGGAACTTGGGCATGCACACACGTGCTCACGATACGCATTGTTGGTATATGCCCAGGCAGACACTACTCAGTTCGATCGCTCCTGTAGAGAAAACGAAAACGAACAGAGCAAGGGCAAGAACAATACAGGAAGAGATCTGTTTTTGGGGCGATTTTCTTTTATTACTCTTGCCAATCAGAAAATGACTACTGATACATAAACTAAATAGTCTAATGTAAGGAAACAAACAGTGTGCGTGATTTATGGAAGCAGGATCACCACAATGATCAACTTGCGGAATTAATACTAATGCAAAGCGAAAAGAAATTCAAAACGCACACACTAATTCCGCCGGTGATTCTTGAACTCGGCGACTTATTCTCCACCTTCTTCTGTGTAAACTTTCAGCAAAATGACCAAGCCAGGATTAATTCCAACAATCGCTGGCTGCACGAGGTGCCGGAGGGGGGGGGGGGGGGAGGGAGCGGGGCCGGAGAGGGTGAAGGAAAGGTGGCTTTAGTTTGAGAGTGAGAGAAGGGAGGATGTTTGGACCTCTCACATTGAAGATTGTCGGAAGCCTCTCACGATGTTATGGTTAGATATTCGTTCGGTGGGGGAATCAGACAGCATTAGGGTTTGTTTGGGAAGCCACAAATCCCGGCTCACCCACCTGGGCTGGGATCTTGGCCTTCCCAAATAAGAGCTTAGTGTGTCCGGATGTATGCACATCCAATGGTATATATACCATTTAGTAGTATATCACTTTTCTATCACTAGGGCTGGCTATCTAGTTTAATGAGCTATTATTGAGCTACTTTCGAAATTGACATATTTCAATGTAAAATTGTTTTATTTACTATTTAAGTGGTTATTTGAAATTCGAGCTAATGAGCCACTATCGAGCGAGCCTCGTTAACTTTTTTCGCTTGAAATAGACTTATTTCAATTTTAAACCTATTATCTACTGTAATCGAAGAAATTTTGATTCAAACCTTGACTAGTTTTTTCGCCAGCACTATCTGTCACATTTGGCTTCGTTTTATGTGCTTATAAGCTAAAGCCATGCCCAAACATAAGGTTAATTCTGGGTTTTCTTCCACTAGGAAAGTGGGTGTGCAGATTTTGATTTATCTGATGAGATCAATAGGGTCCAACTTGTTCATATGTTGGATCTATGCCAAAGAGGCCCTCTATTACCTTATAATTGGAAGTGCCGGAAAGCATGGCATTTCGACATCTAGTTTTGAGACATGATAATACCATCAAATTTTTCCTCTTGCTAGAAGCATAACATCTCGGCTTCTGTTTATACAGGACGGCTGATCGGAGAACGGGGCAAAAATTTGGCCGAGAGTCACGTGTGATTTTACTAGCCCATCGTCCGCAGCTACTCTCTAGTGTTGCGATATTACGACCATATGTTCCGCAGCCTTTATGTTTTGTGTCAATAAAATTGCACGCACACTTCTGGGTGCAATGACGTCAACTATAGTTGATAAAATAGATTGAACTATCTATAGTAGTCGGTTGCGTAGTCTATGTTTTGTGTGTGTACTTGTTTTTTTTTTAATTGCATGTATCCATTCAAGTAGCCTTAGGTTGTGCGTCAGTTGAGTCTGTGTGTGTGATACTCCATTCTAAGAGCCGTCGATCCAAACACTGGTAGAAATGGTAATAAAACATGTCGACTTTGTATTGTTGTGCTTATGTCTGGAAAGGCGGTAGTGGTTGCATTTTTTTCTTTCGTAAAAGGAGTTGAAACTTTTGCAGTGTTCAACAGGGACTTCTTTCATTGGAGTTCCGGTTGTCGTCAATGTACTTGACCATAACTATGGTCTATGGTTTTCTTGTCATGCATAAATGATACACCAACGAAATACTTGATTTCGAAAACCAAACATAATGGTACTTTTTGTGGGTTTTTGGCTGAGTTCTGTGCTGAGTGCTGAATCAGACCATTTGTCAACACAATTTTATTCTTTCCAACGACGGTCACAAACCAATTCTGTGGTTGTAAGTGCTGTGTTGTCTCAACCTATCCTCGGGGTAATCTGGAGGAAACTCAGAAAGGAAGAAGAGGGAAGCCAAGCATCCCTTCCTTGTTGCTGTTTTGGCAGCGAGAAGTCTCAAAAATATACATTCGTTTTTTTCGTAGTGCTTAAATGCATGCAGGTTCAGCGTGTATGGCCAGAGGCCAGGAAAGAGGAGATGCCGTAGACTTTTCATTTCGCATCTGTTAAGCTGCACGTTTGCCACTGGGATGGCAACGGGCTATTCCTCACTGGAATAATACCTTTACTAAACTTGGGAGTGTTCCTGGCCTGGGAGGGCCTCTACGTGTGCTGAGCTGCGCGGGAGCGAGCCGGCTCGGTTCGCTTCTTTTTTTTCGTGTGTAGGTTGTTTAAAAAATATGTAATTACATATAGGTCTTTCTTGTGGTTTTTTTTACGAAAATGACCTTTTGGTTCAGAAAAATCATGAATCTTTCGTGAAAAGGCTCTAAATAAATACCAAAAAAAGAGCGTAGTTACGTATTTTTCACGAAAAAGACCTTTCGATTTAGCGCTATCGCGGATTCTTCGTGAGAGGACCTCAGATAGATGCGAAAAAAAACTTGATTACGTCTGTATCTTTCAACCGTTTCATGCGTTTTCTCGACGATTCTAAAAAAAATACCACAAAAAAAAAAAACAAAATTGTTTCTGCGAAAAAACAACACACACGGCGTATCACGCTATGAAAACATTCCTAGTGCATTCCTATCTCTATTTTCTATTTGGTTATCGAGGACAACTTTTCTTCCGTCTCCATCCCTAGCGGGGATTTGAACGGGGCTCTAATAACAACATAAATTCGGATGAAATTGAGTTAGTTTCATAAATTTATCATATGTTTATGTAGAAATATGCAAAATTATTAATACATGAGAGGGCAGAATAATAGTAAATGAGATATATGTTATAGATTATATAATATTATATTAGTCTAAAGAGAATATACCAATTGGCTTGCGCCAACTGATACAAAAGGCACGGGAAGTGGACAGCGCAGAAGAGAAAGCGGCCACAGAATGGGCCCTTGGACGGTTGGGGATGGCCTCTTCTTTCAGTGCTCAGTTCACTTGCTTCTAAGCACCTGTGCTTCTAACTTGTGGGCTGGGCCTTCCTGTTTCAGATGCTGATCGGCCATGCTCGCTTGTGGCCCCGTGGAACCCGTTAAACGTTTGCTTGACCATTCTCCCAAGAAAGCAGAAACCCCACATCGAAAGAGACCAATACTAGAAGACTAGATGAAGATTGAAGAAGACACGAAGAAATCAAATAACAACAAGAAGACTAAGAAGATTAAAGGATAATCAGGGACAAGAAAAAAGAAGATTGGAGGAGAAGAAATAGGAGCGTACTTTTCAAGATTGCTTTTTCTGCCCTCGTTACATTGCTTCTTAACTGCGCTGGTACTTTTTTTTGGGAGAGAATCGTGTACTTCCTTTCACTTGGTTAAGAACAAGAAGACTGAGAAAATTGTATTTCTCATACTTTCACCCTTTTCCCAACATGATTGTAGACTGAAACACTGGTAGATCTACACAGGGGCGAACCCAACGGTGGGGCAGCTTGGGCTGCTGCCCCACCTACAATTTACAAGGTCAAGGTATGTTGTATATCTGATATGTATAGATCCAACATATTTGAAGTTGAACGTTGCACTAAGCAAGAAACGTTGGGCACTTTGGGCTTGTTCTACGGTCGCCACACCAAGACTCTTTTGGCCTGACCAAAGACCGCTCCGATCTCTTGCGCTTCCCGCCTTCCGGTGGAGTTTGGTGGTATTCGAGAGCTGCGACATCTTGTATTCGACTAGTTGAGCGGACTTGAGTGAAGTCGGTAAGTCCTATCGTCCTTAACTCTGATGAAAGCATTTGTTGGATGTGGATTAGCATTTGAAGTTAGAAGTTCTCAGGCTTTTTGCTTAGAACTGAATCTAACTTAGAACTCAATTGTTTCTTTATGTATGTTTCTTTAATAGTACTATTGTTGTTACGCACATTGCATTCTTTTTGGCGTTTTAATACTATTTTAAATCTGCCCCACCTATAATTTCTTCCTGGGTCCGCCCCTGGATCTACAGAACATACTGCATTTAGAAGCCCATAATTAGTTCCTGATGCAAAACTCGATGGCGCACTTGCACTGCAGGATTTGCTATATATAATCATCATCTCTAGCCTTGCTAATTGAAGGTATGGAGACGCACATCTTACATAAAAGTACTTTGGTAGTATCCATTTCTATTGAACACAGTCAGAGCCTAGCTGATTTCTAATCTGGTTGTCAAATCATGTGCTGAAAAATTGGCTGAGTAATGAAATTGGCATTGCAAAGTGGTTTTCGTTATGGCATGTGTGGTGCTTGTGCATATGCTGTTTGAGATGTTGATTTGTTTGATATGCTGGTGATAGCATGATGATGGTTTTGCTTGATGCAACGCACTCGTGTGAATGGTTGCATGGATTGACTTTGAGTCAAGTCGTGGACTTGTGCTCGGATTTGTTTGTTTATTTATTCATGTGCAGGTGTTACTCGAGGGCGAACGTGGTCGATGACGGGACCGGAACTAGGTTCATGGAGGCGAGGTTGGGACTAGATTCGAGGAGGAATCGAGGTCTTGGTGGTCAAGGATGTCATGGGACGCTAGGGCTGAGAACATACACATGGAGATCCGGTTAGTCACGTATTTACATGATGTAATGTACATGCGCGCAAGAGTTGTTTTAGGCCATGTTGGGCGGTAGAGATGTATACTGAATTCTTTCCATGTCGGAAGTGGAGTTGTATTCAATCTCTTTATGTTTGCTTTCAAGATAAATAGGGAGGTGTCTCTGCTTATCTTGAGCGCCGAGGTTTTAGGGTTGTACTCTTTTGGTTCAAGATGTAACTGGATCAAAAATAAAAATCCTTCTGCATCTCCGGTCTGGCGATTTTCGTTTTGCTCTTGGCAGTTGTGCATTGCGGGGTTTTTGTTTGCTCCTGGTGCGGCAACTGGAAGATCACGTAAGAAAAACAAATCAAGAGCATAGTAGATCGATCGCCTAAAGTTTTGGTCTGTGGTGGAGTTTGCTTCTGAAAATCAATTCCCCTCATTTTTTGATTCGGTCATCTTGCGAAGATAATATCTCTTGATCCGTAGATCTGATCGGTTTGATTCTTATTGGGTTAGATTCGTAATTGAATCTAGTTTCTACAGTTAAATTTCATATCAATCCAACAGTGGGATCGTCGGTTAATCTCGATTGAGTTCAGTCAACTTGCGTTGGTCATAACTTTAGATCCATAGATCCGATCGACCTGATTCTTTTTGCGCTAGCTGCGGAATTGAGTCTAGTTTCTACAGTTAAAATTTTACATCAATCCAATGGTGGGATGTCCATAAATTTCTATTTTTGTGAACTAGTCGCCGGTCTCGCTTTCGTCGCCTCGATCGCTACTTTGCTTGCCCAAACTGGTCGCCCAAGTGCTCTACTAGTCGCCCAGACTGCTATACTGGTCGCCTGACTGCTCTATTGTTCTCCCGGACTAGTCTACTAGTCTCCCAACTACATAAACTGGTCTCTCAACTGTGTGAACTGGTCTCCCGACTGTTTGCCATCTGCATGAACTGGTCTCCAAACAATTTGAGTTTGAATTGGGGTGTGTTAGAAAAATAAAGTTCAAAAATTTGATTTTATCTTCCACGCAATCATTCATCCCCCCTCTGATTGCTACATTAGTATATTTCGATCCTACAAGTGGTATCAGAGCCTAGTTCTTTTTCTAATTAATCTTAACCGGTGATTAGAAACCTTAGCGATGGATAGGTATTCCACAAAACCTTATGTTTTCGATGGTGTTGATTTTCAGTTTTGGGAAGCAAAGATGGAGGCATACATTCAAGCTCAGGGCTTTGCAATATGGAAAAAGGTGTACAAGCCATATCAAGTTCCTGAGAATGATCAAGTCAATGAAACCAATCAAGCACATGTTGAAGCAAACAGCAAAGCACGGAATTTGATCATCCAATGATTGGGAAGAAGTGACTTTGACCGCATGATCCATCTCAAGTCTGCATATGAGGTATGAAAATCTCTTTGTGATTATCATGAGGGATCTAACACTATCAAAGAGATTCGTCAAGATATATATAAGAAAGAATACATGCGATTTGAGATGAAGCCTGGTGAGTCACTAGATGATTTATTTGCACGTTTCACTAAGATTCTTAGCAATTTACGTGCTGTTGGGGTTTTCTTCGATGAAGCTACTAATGCTAGACAATTACTTGGTGCATTAGACATGTCTATTTGGGAGATGAAAGTTACATCCATTAGAGAATCAACTGTCATGAGTGAATTTACTGTAGATGTTTTTTTTCTCTAAATTAAAAACTAATGAATTGGATGTTCTTGCTAGGAAGAACGATAATAAATCAATTGCATTGACCTCCCAATCTAGCATGTCTCAGAATAATGCTTCTTTAAGTTTTGCTTTGTCTTTCTTGTCTTCACTAACCGATGAACAGATTGAAGAATTTCCTGAAGAAGATTTGGCACTACTCTCTTCTCGTTTTAATAAAGCCTTGCAGAATGTGCGAATGAGGAAGAGAGCTGGTAGTAGCCCTCCAAGATGCTATGAGTGTGGTGATCTCAACCACATTCGTCCAAATTGTCCTAAACTTGCAGGTAAAGCATCAAGGGAAGAGAAGGACAATGATAAAAGAAAAGAGAAGAAGTTCTCTCTAAGCAGTGGCAAGAAGAGAAACTTTGTAAACCGCCAAGTTGTCCACCGAGTTCTTTCCGCTCTTGAGCAAGTCAATTTGAGCGATGTGGATTCTGAGAGTAGTGAAGATGACACAACAACTCCAAGCAATTATAAATTGACAGGGTTGTGTCTCATGGCTAGAAGTGATGAAAGACACCGAGGGCGATCTGTGACCACTTCAATGAGGTAGAACCTTCTTACGATGAATTAGCTATTGCTGTTGCTCGTCTTGGAAAATTACTTGATAAACGCGACAAGAAAATTAAGAAACATGATGTTCTTGTGGAATCTTTGAATGCTGAAATTGATAGACTTAAATCTTTGATTCCTGATGATGATGCTTGTAAATCATGTGACTTAATTTACACTGAGCTTACTTCACTCAAAAAAGAACATGCTTCTTTGCTTGAGCGAGTTAATGCTAAAAAGAAAGAAAATAAGAAACATGTTAAGAATGCTAGCTGTTCAATTACTGATTTGTATGATTCAACTCCATGTTCTAAATGCTCCATTCTAGAATTGAAGTTGCATGATGCAAATGTTAGGGTTTCTCAAATGACAGATGCTCAGCTCAATCATGAGGTTCTTTCATGCTCAACTTGTAGCAAGCAAAAAGGAAAAGTGGACGTTCTCTGTAATAATTGTTTAATTCTTTCACGAAAGGTTGATTATTTGGAAAAATCTTTGGAACGTTTCACTAAAGGAAAGAAAAACCTAAACATGATTTTGGATCAATCAAGAATTAGCACTCATAACAAAGGTTTAGGTTTTGATTCTTATGCTCATCATAAATCACATGTTGCCACCGTTGTTAAGGCACTTGAAAGTGAAAATTTTGAAATTGTCAATGAGCCTAAGAAAAGCTGCTTTTTAAGTCTGTTTGGTGTTTTATCTTCTCTTGTGATGAATGCAAATGTTGCTTCTATTGTTAAAGCTAAACATCATGTTAAGTACAATTGTACTCATTGTGGTAAAGATAGACATTTAGTAGATTTTTGCTTTAGGCTAGCCAAACAACAAAAGAAAGAAAAGGCTAAGGCTAGGCCTAATTTTAGGAAGGCACATTTTACTCCTCATTTTGTGCCTAGGGTAATACAAACACCTTTTGTTGCAAGAAACATAAGAAAGAGCAAATCTGATTTTGTGAACAAGCATACTCGTGTTGTGCCTACTGTCGTGTGTCTCGAAGATGGATTCTTAAACATCTTATTTCTAACCGCAGATCGAGGCCTCGACATTCTCTATTTTTATGTAGGCTTCTCGCGCGAGGAAGGAGAACTTTTGGCTAGTTGATTCCGGATGCTCACGCCACATGTCTGGTGATAAAAATTGGTTCTCCTCCCTCACTCGTGCATCTCGTGCTGAAAGTGTTATTTTTGGAGATGCGTCTTCCACTCATGTTGTGGCAAAAGGTAGAGTGAAGGACAGCCACTACATCTTGACACGGTTGGACCTTCTCGAGTTCAATCTTTTGGAGGCAAATGGTACAGAGGCATATGTTCAGGGGGAGAGTATCTTTGTTGATAATGATGATGATGATGTTGAGGACGAACTATTGATTCCTATTACACAACCAGTTGTAGCCCTTTGGCACCTACCACTACATCACCTACAGTTGAGCATCCTCAAGTCACAACATCATCTGTGTAGGGTGAAATTGAAGAAGGAGAAGGAGAAGTTTCTGAAGTTGCAGCTCCTTTGCACATTCAAATGAGACATCCACCTGAATAGATGATTGAAGATTTAAATGAGAGAGTCACCCGATCCAGATTTATTGCTTCTGATTCTTATGCCCACTCTGCTTTTGTTGCTTCTTTTGAACCCAAAGATATATCTCATGCATTAATTGACGAATCTTGAATGAATGCCATGCATGAGGAATTAGAGAATTTTGAGCGAAATAAAGTCTAGAAGCTTGTTCCACCTCCCCCTGATTTTAATATAATTGGAACTAGATGGGTTTTCAAAAATAAACAAAGTGAGGATGGTGTTGTTGTCAGGAATAAAGCTAGATTGGTTGTTCAAGGATTTACTCAAGTTGAAGGTTTAGATTTTGATGAAACCTTTGCTCCTGTTGCTAGAATTGAAGCCATTAAAATTCTTTTAGTATTTGCTGCATCTAAAGGATTTAGATTGTATCAAATGGATGTGAAAAGTGCTTTTCTAAATGGCTATATTAATGAAGAGGTATATGTTAAGCAACCACCAGATTTTGAAAATCCCAAGTATCCAGATCATGTGTTCAAATTTTCAAAAACTTTGTATGGATTAAAACAAGCCCCTAGAGTATGGTATGATAGGTTAAAAACCTTTTACTTGAAAAGGGGTTTACAATGGGAAAAGTTGACAAAACTCTCTTTTTACTCAAACAAGGCAATGATCAACTATTTGTTCAGATTTATGTTGATGATATTATCTTTGGTGGTTCCTCTCATGTTTTAGTGTCTAAGTTTTCAGAAACCATGAGGAAGGAATTTGAGATGAGTATGATGGGTGAGTTAACTTACTTTTTTGGGACTGCAAATCAAACAAACGAAGGAAGGTACTTTTGTTCATCAAAGTAAGTACACAAAAGATTTGCTTCGCCGCTTTGGGATGGAAAACTGCAAACCGATCATGACACCCATGGGAGGCACTTGTACACTTGATCCGGATGAAGATGGTGAGATGGTTGATCAAAAGGAATATAGAAGCATGATAGGTTCACTTTTATATCTTACCGCATCAAGGTCGGATATTCAATTTGTTGTGTGCTTGTGTGCTCGCTTTCAAGCTTCCCCACGTGTTTCACATCGACAAGCTGTCAAGCGGATTTTCAGGTATCTCCATGGTACTCAAGATTTTGGCATATGGCTTTCTGCTTCCTCATGCATTAGTTTAAGAACATTCTCTGATGCTGATTTTGGAGGTTGTAGAATTGATAGAAAAAGTACATCTGGTTCATGTCACTTCTTGGGTAATTCTCTTATTGCATGGTCATCTAGAAAATAATCTTCTGTTGCACAATCAACTGCTGAATCTGAATATGTGGCTACTGCTAGTTGTTGTTCTCAAATTCTTTGGATAGTAGCTACACTTAAAGATTATAGGGTTAATTTGGATAGTGTTCCTCTTTTGTGTGATAACACTAGTGCAATATGCATTGTTAAGAACCCTGTGCAACATTCTAGAACAAAACACATTGAGATCATATTTCACTTTCTTAGAGATCATGTAGAAAAGGGAAATATTGTGCTTCATCATGTAGATACTGAACATCAATTGGTAGACATCTTCACAAAACCTTTGTCTTCTTCTCGTTTTGTTTTTATTCGGGGAGAATTTGGGTTGGTTCATCCAATGGGATATTTTTGAGGGGGAGTTTTTGAAGTTTTGTAATATTTTGTAACATGCTTTTTATTTTGTGTGTTTCTTAAATGAAAAACAAAAAAAATGAAAAACAATAAAAAGTACTAAGCATTGTATTTCATACACATATGTCATTTGAAGCCATGTTTATGTTTCAAGATCTTTGCAACTTCATGTTCATGCATATATGGTGTAGTTTATGACATGACTATTTAAATGGAATGACAACTTGAATTAAATCTTGTCATGAATGAACTTTCTTGGCTATCTTGATCCTACTCAAAAAGTGCTAAATATAAAAGTTAGGTGCTAAAGCTCAAAAATGATTGTTGATAAATGCAAGATCAAGGTTATGTCTTTGTCGCACTTCCTCTTTCTAGAGGCGCTTATCATTGCACTTTGATATGAACTTGGAAGAGGTTGTGTATGACCGAAACCATGAAACCTTAAGCTTGTGATTGCTTGGCATGGTTGAAAAGTAAGGCTGATGGTGCATGTAATTCCTTGCAATTGTTATTGTTGCAATCAATTAATGAATCAATTTTTCAAGCACAAATAAAGTGCACAAAAAATTCAATGTTTTCAGGTTTTAAGATTGTTGAGAAAGGGAGATCATGCCATGTAAAAAAATCGTTAATAATACTTGATTTCTAGTTATGCTTACTCTACATTGTTTATGTGTAGATTTGAGGGTGCAAGTACTTTTGATAGTATGACTTGGTGATGAAATTGTTACATTTGTGCATGACTTATAATGCTCAGTACATAAAAAAAACAAATTAAAAATAAACAAAAAGATTTTGTTCTATTTTGTATTCTTGATGAATCCATTGTCAAAGGGGGAGAATTTTGGAGTCAAAGGGGGAGAATTTTTGGAGAATTTTGGACACATATTGCACATTCACATACATTTTTCTTCTTTCATTTCTCTTCTTTTTAGGGGGAGATTTTCCACTTTGTTTTTGTTTTAAAATAAAATTTCTTTTAAATTTTCTTGTGAGGTGAATGCTAATGTTCAGTTCTAAATGGTGTTGCCAATATTTTCATCAAGGGGGAGATTGTGAAATCATGTGCTGAAAAATTGGCTGAGTAATGAAATTGGCATTGCAAAGTGGTTTTGGTTATGGCATGTGTGGTGCTTGTGCATATGCTATTTGAGATGTTGATTTGTTTGATATGCTGGTGATAGCATGATGATGGTTTTGCTTGATGCAACACTTTCTCGTGTGAGTGGTTGCATGGATTGATTTTGAGTCAAGTCGTGGACTTGTGCTCGGATTTGTTTGTTTGTTTATTAGGTATGCGGTGTTGCTCGAGGGCTTGACGTGGTCGATGACGGACCGAACTAGGTTCATGGAGGCGAGGTTGAGGACTAGATTCGTGGAGGAATCGAGGTCTTGGTGGTCAAGGATGTCATCGCAGGCGTTAGCCAGCTAGAGAACATGCACATGGAGGTGGTTAGTCTCGTATTTATAGCATGTGGGCTGTACATGCGTGCAAGAGTTATTTTTGGCCATGTTGGGCTAGGTTGAGATGTATACGAACTCTTTTCATGTTGGAAGTGGAGTTGTATTCAATCTCTTTATGTTTGCTCAGTATAAATAGGGGGAGGTGTCTCCTATTTATCTTGAGCGATGAGGTTTTAGGGTTGTACTCTTTTGGTTGAGTACTGTAACCAGATCAAAAATAAAAATCCTTCCTACATCTCCAGCGTCTAGTGATTTTCGTTTTGCTCTTGGTAGTTGTGCATTGCGGGGTTTTTGTTTGCTCCTGATGTGGCAACTAGAAGACCACGTAAGGAAAACAAATCAAGAGCATAGTTTATCGATCGCCTAAAGTTTTGGTCCGTGGTGGAGTTTGCTTCTGAAAATCAATTCCCGTCATTATTTGATTTGGTTATCTTGCGAAGGTATTATGTCTTGATCCGTAGATCTGATCGGTTTGATTCTTATTGGGTTAGATTCGTAATTGAATCTAGTTTCTACAGTTAAAATTTCATATCAATCCAATAGTAGAATCATTGGTTAATCTCGATTGAATTTGGTCAATCACTGTTAGATTGAAAATTGTTTCAGTCAACTTGCGAAGGTCATACCTTTGATCCGTAGATCCGATCGACCTGATTCTTTTTGTTAGCTGTGGAATTGAGTCTAATTTCTACAGTTAAAATTTCACATCAATCCAACGGTGGGATCGTTGGTTAATCTCGATTGAGTTTGGTCCGTCTTTGTTAAATCGCAAATTGTTTCAGTCAACTTGCGAAGGTCATAACTTTAGATCCGTAGATCCGATCGACATGATTCTTTTTGTTAGCTGTGGATTTGAGTCTAGTTTCTACAGTTAAAATTTCACATCAATACAACGGTGGGATCTCAAGGAATTTCTATTTTTGTGAACTGGTCGCAAATCGTCGCTGCTTTGATGCATGCCCTTTCGCTTCAAATCGCCGCTTTGGTTGCCCAAAGCGTTGTCCATGTGCTCTCTTGGTCGCCCAAGTGTTCAAACTAGTCGCCCAAGTGCTCTACTGGTCGCCTAAGTGCCCAAACTGGTCGCCCAAGTGCTCTACTGGTCGCTCAGATCGCTATCTTCGTCGCTTGATCGCTCTACTAGTCTCCCGGACTGGTCTACTGGTCTCCCAACTGCATAAACTGGTCTCTCAACTGTGTGAACTGGTCTCCCGACTGTTTGCCGTCTGCATGAACTGGTCTCCAAGCAATTTGAGTTTTAATTGGGGTGTGTTAGAAAAATAAAGTTCAAAAATTTGATTTTAGCTTCCGCGCAATCATTCACCCCCCTCTGATTGCTACATTAGTATATTTCGATCCTACACTGGTCAATAGAAATACTGAACTAGATGAGCCAGCCAGAAAATTGAAACCCTGACATAAAACTTGACTAGACAGATATTAGATCAAACTTAATTAACACTAACAGAAAATTAAAACAGAAATTTCTTTCTAAGCTAGGCAGATTTAAGAGTAAAATTGTGAACCCTAACACGAAACTGAAACAAAGAATTTGTTCTAAACTGGACAGAACTAAGTGGACTTGATGAACCAATACAAATCAGTAAAAGAGATAAATTATTCTAAGATGGACACAACTGATAGTGCACTTTAGTTTAACTATATTTGCACATACACTGACTACAAATTCGATTTAAGTTGACTGCAAGTTTTTTTTAGCTAATATTTCAGCCTATCGAATGATTACATTATTCTTCCATATGAACTTATATGTTAACAAATCCAGATTACAGAAGTGAACTCATTATTATCTGAAATTGCAGACAACCTAACACTGCAACTGCAGTTTAAAATATGTGCAAGTGTTATGGTCGTAATTTAAAAAATCATTCATCAAATAGGCATATAATTTTTGCCAACTAAATATTACATTGATCATCTTCTAAAAGGGGCAACATGAAACTAGAAAGATGATTAACATTGAAATAATAATGTGAAGGATCATGGCGCACCAAGAGGAGGGGAATTGGTGCAAACTAACATCTAAAACTAGTTTTTCCATGGTTTTATTAATTGGTGCAAACTAATATCTAAAACTAATTTTTTTCCTGGTTCTATTAATTCTGAAATTAATAAAATAAAGGTCAAATTGATAGATTCAATTTAGAATAATTAATCTAAGATCACGGAAGAAAACTAGATTAAACATGTAAACTAGAAAGTAATTGTACACAAAAAATAATTAGTACATCGGAATCCATACTCACTGATGATCATCAAAGACACAAAAATTCTTTTACATAAAAGCACAACCTTGACATAATCTCTAAAAATTTTCTCCTTTCTTTTCTTCTTTTTCCCTTCATTTTCTCTGTTCTCTCTTTCTCTTCTCTGTTTTCCTTTCGTCTTCTTGTGCAGCCACCAGAGAAGCCTTCTCTGTTGCTGTACATGATGTGGTTCCTCCTGCAGCCCACGTCACGACTCCCTGTTGCTTGGTTCACCATGGCGAGACCTCTCCTAGTGCTGCTTTTTTTCTTTTCGGAATAATTGATGATTTATTCTTATTTATTTGTGTCATTGATCATATGCCTCATGATATCTTACTAATATACCGATTTTAAGATCACATATCAGTGAGACAAACAGGTAAATAATTAATTGTATCAAGTAAAATAGAATAAATGACCAATTCTTCCTTTCTTTTCTCGTGTCACGCCGCATGTAGCTTCTGCAGCCGCCTCGGACTGTAACACCCCCTAAATGCCCAACGCACCGCGAATGCTACCAAAAGGCTCTAAATGACGCTTACAATATTCCGGAACCACTCTTGTCCAGAGTGACCCCAACAAGATCCAAGAAAATAAAAACTCGACAAGAAGTTCAATTGACCTAAGAACTCAACGAACGAGTCACTAAACCTTTTACCTCTAATAAAAGGTTGAAACCAATCTTGAAACTCTCTAAACCAGCTTAAAAACTAAGTCACCGAAATTCAGAAAATTTCGGTATGACCTCTCTAGACAGTAGGACATTCACTCAGCAGACAGAAAGCATTTGAAATTATGATATCATTCTAGCAGGTCCTTAGTTAATCAATTACACATCCAACGGAATTTAGTGACTACACCACGACGAACGACATATTACAACCATAATCATTACAACCAGGCTTTACAAATCGAGTAAATGGTTTGATGCAAACGTGATGGTGCTACTACCCCCAATCCCTGCATGCGGTGCAATACACCTACAAACATTAAATAAAAAGCGTGAGTTCAAACTCAGCAAAAGTACGAGAATAATAAACCCAATTTATCGTAAGTAAAACAAGAACTTAACCATAAGAGCAAGTAATGCAAATAAAACAATATCCGGACAATAAGCATTTATACCCATTTAAAGCAATAACTGAGAGCAAGTAATGCAAATAAAACAATATCCGGACAATAAGCATTTATACCTATTTAAAGCAATAACTGAGAGCAAGTAATGCAAATAAAACAATATCCGAACAATAAGCATTTATACCCATTTAAAGCAATAACTTGACCATACCAAAATTACTGCAATCAAGCCATCATCTTGATAATAAAACCAATCAACTTCCATGAACCGTTACTTAACGCTAAATCACAACGTCTCTGACTCAACCACCCCTTTTTTTCTGCAACCCAAACCATTTTCATCAATTTAGGTCGAGTTCATAACTCGACTTTACTCTACGATAGTCATATAACCTAATTAGCAAGGCAATAGAATGCACTCATTCATCAAATTCAAATCAATCTTCCCTGACATACCATCACCATCAAACTCATTATTAAAGATGCAATACACATGAATGCTCTTCTTGATGCACGTCTTGAAGTCCGAGTGCACACCCGTCTTGTGCACCCTCACGCCCTTCCATCCCGTGGAAGGTGCCTACTTCTTGTCTCGCTCCCATTCACCTCAATGAATGAGACTACGAGGTAGGACTTTCTTGTTCACTACATGTGAACCACAGAGGTTCTTGATCGAGAATGGATCGCCTCTTCCTTTAATGAATGCAGTGCAATTTACATGAATGAAATGCAACCTTTCATTCATTGCCAACACTAACATAACCACATACATAAACATAGCCGATTCTCACATTCATAAGTTGCCAGCGGTACTAATCTAATCAGATTCAACAATCAAACATGGTAACACATTACAGCGATTCTGTCATGCAATCAATGCAATTATTTTCAAACTATATTCATAATCATCTAATCGATTCGCACACATACACCATTCCATTCCCAGACAAGCACGATTAAGTACAACTCTTGTAAATCAACCACGAGTATCCACGTACTCCACACTCGCTACTCACTGCAATATTAACAAAGGTACAATAAACTCACCGTGATTAAGGCTTACTAGTGACCGCTCGAATCCAATAGCTAATCATGCCCTCGAAGGGATGATCACCAATAAAACTAACACTTGCTACAATCCATAGAAATTAGCCATGGACCAATAAATAACAACGAACAACTCAATTAAGCACACAACTCGATGTACTTGCCTTTTTACCGGGAGAAGCGAGTGGCGCGAAGAAGAGGCCACTCCTCCTGAAATCCAAAATCAACCACAAATACAAATTACCTACCAATCAATCAATCAATCACTCAATCACAACACAGAACCCTTGCGTATCTAAATCCCCATGGGTAGCTTTACTCAACATTGCCTAGGGATAATACGCCAACTTAAGCATAATGCAGTGATCAGGGAGATAATAAGGTACAATAAACATGATCTCATACGCAAATGTATCAATTCAAAAATACTTGGCTAAATAAAATACTAACACATCTGAATAACAGCATATCATGAAATTTATGCCAACTACGCAATGAATCATGTCTACTGAATCAAATTAAGGAATAATTGATTAATAGTGCTCTCAGCTTCCACCAAAAGGGTCAAAATATTACAACTGAACTAATTAGTTAACTAAGGAGATAAGGCCCTGAAATATGATCTTCCTAAGCCATACACAGCGAAGTATACATAGAGTCAAGCTCACTGTTAACATGATTAAAAACAGATTGTGTCTAGATCAGCTCCTTACCAACCGAAACAACTAAGTTCAGATCAGCCACAAGTTAATTTATCAACCAAATTAGCTAAGAAATGCTCAGAGGAAAACAGTAATAAAGAAATCTAAATCAGACCACAGCAATGAATAAGCTTTAACACAGTGAGGTACAATATACACTTTCTAAGACGAGCCTCAGAAATCAACTGCATAAGAAAATCCCCAAGCAAGTTTCTGGTTTCCTTCATAAATCCTCAGAGCTCACAAGCACAAACCCTAGAGCTCACATGAGCTTTAGGATACATACCAACTTCCAGTATGGATTGAGTGCATACATATATATAAAAACTCAGCACGTAATCATGAACACTTGAATCACTGGGACACAGCACAAGCAGGAAAAAATCATTTCATTCTCATCAAAACCTAGCTAAGCATTTCATCAAACACCTAACATGCATACTAGGAACCAAACATTTCAATGAAATCTAGGCTTGAGTCCTCACCACAGGAAGGGGCAAGAGGAGGCACTTCGGCCGGAGGGGAAGGAAGGTCGACGGAGGAAGGCCAAGGGAGGAGCGACCAGGAGAGGGGGCGGAGGGGCTGTGCTGGGGAGAAACCGGGGTCACTTCTGGCTTGGCTGCCTTCTTCATCGCCCCGGGCTGGCTTCTGGCCCTTCTTACTTCTTCTTGGCCGAGCAGGAGAGGAAGCAGGGGGGCGACTGGGGTCGGCAGGGCCGGGAATCGGCAGGAGACAGCTCGGCTGGAGTGGAGAGCAGGCGCAAGGAGGAGAATGGCTGTGCATGGGAGGGGAAGAGGGGAGCCAGGAGCTGGCGCTTGGGATATTTTGGGGAAGAAGGCAGCCCACACAAAATTTCAGCCACACTTGGGAAAAGGTGAGGAGAGGTAGGTGGGGAGGGGAAATTCCAACAAAACCCCTCCCACACAGGACTATTTTCCGTCCTAACACGCCTAAATGGGCCAACCATCCCCGAGAATACTTGCCAAACGGCCAAAATACTCCCGGCGGAAGGTCAAAAATTTGGAGTGAGGCGTTGCAGTATTACACGGACTCCCTCTTAGCTACCTCCGCACGTGACCAACGGAGCCTCCCTCGGCTTCGTGTGATGAAGAGTGCCACGGCCAGGAGGGTTTTTCTTTGCTGCGCACCACCTCAACAGCAGCCTCCTTCTGCTTTTTTAGAGGCATTTAACCCTAGCTTCTCATCTTTAATCAAATACATGCATACATATCCATCTGACCCAATAACACATGACCTAATATATGCATACGCACAATCCAAAACTCACACATCGACGTGTATGGTTCACCTACCACTCTCGCGTGACTCACTCGCCTACACGGCTCACTGACTACTACACTATGTCGTCCATCTACGTAGACCTCTACGCATCCTGTCTCATTGCACCTGCGTCCTCATGTGTTGCGCCTGTAGTTGCGACCCTTGCCACCTACGGTCCTCGCGTGCTGCTCCTCGGGTTATGTGCCACTGCGCAAATTCTCTCGACCTACAACGTGCTTCGTCTCAGATACCTACGCCGCAACGTGCATCTCGTGTCCCTCACGCATCTCTGTCATAAATAAAATAAACCCACACAATACATTGTTCTTCCACAAATAATCTATTCCATAAAAACTATTGTAATCCATCATAAATATTGTTGTCACATTAACCATCACGTATATATAATATTGTTGTCAAATTAATCATCACACATCGCATATATATCACAAATAACAAATAGAATTAACATAATAAAAGACATATTTAAATGAACCCATAATTTAAAATAACATGCATTACACGCACCTTACATAAAACGAGGATATAATTAAAAACATAAATTATTCTAAGGAAGACATACATATTAGGGCACTTGGTGAACCCTGATATAAAACTGAAAAATACATAAATTATTCTAAGGAAGAAGAATATTAGGGAACTTGATGAACCATGACTTAAATTTGAAAAGACAGAAATTATTCCAAGCCAAGTAATACATTCATATCAAAGAAAAGGCAAATTCTAACTTCTGTGGAGTGTTATCTGCAGGTTTCTCCTACAAGTTTTGAAGAACAAACAATATTGGGTCAAGAAATGCAAGAATAAGCTGAGGCAAGAGTGCAGCAAGAAATTTAATTTAGAAACACTATATAAATTATATGCATACATCCAAAACTGCATATAACCTTGCATTGAAAAATTTCTTTAAAACTTGCACACTAAATGCACTAAATTGCGAATAACATGCAAATTTAGTTAACAATGACTGCAACTTACATTTGAGATGATCATTTACTTAATAACTCATGAATACCTGATTAAATGTCAACTGACAGAGTACCGAACAACATTAAGAGAAGGTATCATGTTATTGCTTCTTTAATAGTATAAGCACACAACTTTTGTTTCAGAGACTTTGTATAACAAACTTTTAAACAAAAAATAAATGTGAAAAACTTACTTTGCTCCCAATTATTGCTAAGATAGCAGCCATACATACACATGCCTACTACAACAAATAAGATATTTTGGACAACAAAATTATCAAAGTTTCCAGGAACACAGACGAGCTTCACATATTTGTTACAAGCTCCTTTGGGTTTTGAGGTAAAACATGCATTGATCTATTTGGCTTTTTTAACAACCAAACGAAATTTATAATTAACATAGTATAATCTATCTGACATTTTATGAAACTTGCCTTTGAAAAATGGAACCACATGTTTCGGACTAGTAGCAACACTGGTGATGCATATCCGTACCTTCGTAAATATCAGCAACATGAAATTTTAGAAATTACCAATATGAAGAGGAAAACAACAACAATCGTAGCACAGAAGGACACGAAATGGAAGCAACAAACTTCAATAGGGAAGAAAATAATTCTGCAAATCAATCAGATGACAGAGAAGGAGAAAGTGCAAGGTAATCAACCATAATACACCACTGAAAAGAATATCAAGATATTCCTGGAGAATGAATGCATTGCTATAACCGAAAGATTGAGTCAGGATGCAAAAATTAAGGAGAATCGCTAATTTGAGGGTACCCTCACAAAATCTTTTGAGAAGATGTCTTCTTATTGTGACAAGTCACTACAAGAACGATGAAAAATTGTGGTTTTTTTAAATTAGTGGGTAAAAAAACCCGCAATTGACGATTTAAATTCGTGAGTTTGTAAAAATCACGAATTTAATTAAATAAATGGGCCAAAAAATACCGGCAATTTATTTATTTAAATTCGACTTACGAAAATACCAATTTAATTAAATTAAATGCTTGTAAAAACCCCCACAATTTATGGATCTATAACTAGGGCTGCTTGGAGTGTCTCTCTCTCTTCGCTTCTCTCACGCGCTCCTCTCACGCACCTCGCCCCGGTGCCCTCCGCGACCTGCCACTTGCGCCTTGCCTGCGCCATGCCGCGCCCTCCCGCCCCTCCCACACGGCGCCGCTGCCCGCCACTACGCCCTCGACCGCGCCCCATCCTGGACCCCATGACGCCGATTTGAAGCCCCTCAGGGCGAGAGCCGTGCTCGTCCTGGTTGCCGCCTCCCGCCTTCAGGGCCTCCGCACGCCTCTGCCGCCGATTCTGAAGTCTCTTGCCCATAACCCGACGCCGACACCCTGGTAGGTGGCTCTAGAAATCTCGAGGGGGATATCCCCATTTCGATATTATTAGCGATCGATTTGCCTTCTCAAAAATTGAGTTGGTTGGCATAATGAGCGTGGGCCTTAATGTGGTTCAATTTTGTAAAAGCAAAGTTGTCGATGTCGTTAATTGGGAAAGATAGATATTGAATGGTGGCAATGAAAGTTATTTGGCTTCAGATTGAGGTGAATGAGATGGAAGGAAGCATTGTCGGAAGGAGCAAGAAAGTTAAGTTCAGATCTTGTGTCATCAATCGGTGATCGGCCTTTTGGCAAATATCACTTGGTTTTTGTTCATAATTTTTTGGGACATATTCTTTGGGACTATTGATTGCAAGCTCTTGTATTGCTTCTATCATAATTCTTGGACGTACATAAAGTGTTGGTGTTTTGTGCTGCTATAGGATTATCGACAATTTCACATGTGATAGTTCAATCGTTCTTTCTTGATTGAGTAATAAAACACATGGAATAAATTGTTCATCTAAAATTGTTCATCTAAAATATTTATTAGTGTCCATGTAATAAATTGTTCATCTAAAAATATCCTGTTTTGCAAGTCGTGTTCGGAGGAAATTGTTATATGTTGATGAGTTGAACTAGAATGATCAAATTTGAAAGAATCGGATGGAAGTTTTCTTAAAACTATGCATTTCCATTTCATTTGAATTAAGCTTTGAGGATCAAAGCATAATCTGGTTATAATTGAATGTTGTAAGCATAAACTTACAGTAACAGAAGAATTCTGCACAAAAGAGTAAACCATATAGAAGCAATTTACTCATTGCTAATCATGCTCTGCAAATGCAAATTACTCTATGTTTGTCTCGTAGCTATTTTGACTAGCGCTTATTTTATATTCCACTTCTGGAAATTTGATGATTTGTAAACTGTTCCCAAATCCCAATGTGCTAATTGGTTCATGGGTTTCCATGATGAATCACTTCACATCCGTCCTGTTGCCCATTAAGTTTCATGTCTGCCGCTTTAGTCTCCTAAAAAGGAAAAGCACATTTACGTGGCTATATGTTAAATCTATGCCAATGTTGTGCAGATTTAACTCTTATTGGTTGGGCTCTGTCATATAGTTGTGCACATATTTTACGTATGAGTCAATGACATTTTCACTTCTCGAAATTAATGGTACATGCATGTTAAGAAAAAAAGCATTTATGCATGCCTGATGCCTTGACAAATTCATGGCTTGGGATTTTAACGAGAGCTAGTTCTAATTAACAAGTCTGAACTTCCATGGAATTTTAAAACTTCAAATCTATCTAAATGATGGTGAGGTTCTTTGTTACAATTATTGTTTTCCTGGCATGCTATATTGGTACTCTGGATATATTCAAAGTCTTAATTTCTCTGTTAGTTTGGCACTTAACGATTCTGACCTTCTTTTGTCGATGTATCATTTACATGTGTTCTATCAAGGTATTTGTATAACAGGTAGTGGTTTCTGAGGAGCAGGAGTGATGCTCTATTGAGACAATTGGAAAACGATATTCACGAGGCCATCTTTCTAGAATTGTTATTGATGAAGCTCATTGTGTAGCGATGATATCCTTCAAGTACTTCAACTCAGAGAAACTCATGGCTTCTCAATGTTGCTAAGTCGAGCCAAACTGAACATTTAGGAGTCGTGTTTTTGTTCTCATTATTTGGTACTAGCCCTAGTATATGTTTATGTGTCATTTGGTACTAGCTTCCATAATTTATGATGCCAAAGCATATTAACATGTCACTTCTTCATTTGTATCTCTTGTTAACAAAGAGGTTAACTCATTTTTTTAATGGTTGAGGATTGGGTGCAAGTGCATCCCTAGATGTGTGGATAGGAAGCTATTTTGATGATTCAAAGCCTAAGATTGTATTAATGCTAACAAACACAAATGATATATTTGTGGTTATGAGTATAAACAGAAACTAGCTCTTGAACGTTGGAAGGGATGGCTGAGTGGGGAGCTATTGTTGTGGTTATGGTTATGAATGTGAGAATTTGCATATGATTAAAGTATAGAAAAAATTGCTTATATATATAGATATATGCATTGCCTTCGTGAATGAGCTCATTTGTACAAGTTATTGTTGTCTCCTTCATATTCAAATACCATGTTTTACAACATGTCTTCAAAATCTTTTTCAAGTCCCATTATATGCACTTTAGGCCATCTCATAAAATAGCAAGCTAAACCTGTCATTAACTTATCTATGTGTATTTGTGCACCATATGTGTCATGAACATGAGGCCTCTCACTGCCCCATTCAGAAATGCAGCGCTTATGTGTAAAAGTAAAATTAGTTACACCTTTGTGAGGTAGATGGCCAAAGATAAAAAACAAAGCATCATATAACAAGAAGATGAGATGCTAACAGTTCACATGTGTTCTTTTGTTCAATCCTTATTGCTGCAATATGATATTATTTTAATTTGATTCGACAAGCTATTTTCTACATTACCGTTATGTTCATAATCAAGTAACTATGGGGACGACTTCTGCAATACTAACGTATGATCTATGATGATATCTTTGAAGCATGGCTCCATCTATATAAGGCAATATCTATACTGTTTTGCTGATGGGGACACCCATGTAGCCTAGTGGTAAAGCACAAGGTTGTGATTGTTGAGGTCTTGGGTTCGTGTCCCCACTCTGCTTCTTTAACTTAAAGATAGGTAGTTCCTCCTACTTTTTTCCCCATAATGTTTTGCTGATGGTGTGCCTTCTCCAATCTATGTGTTCTCAGAGTTATAACACTCGGGTTCCATGCCTTATTCATAGAAGCTATGGTGAGAGTATTTGCCAAATGTTAGGAGAGAACCATATTGAAGCTTGAAGAACTTCTTGAAAGGGGAGACAATGGGCAAAAGTCTCTTGTTGTGGACCTTGAAGCTGAGTTCTCTAATTTGTCTCTCGACATAATTGGTTTGGGTGTGTTCAATTTTGATTTTGACTTCGTTACTAAGGAATCTCCTGTAATAAAGGTTGGTATAATATCATATCAGAGTTGCAATACCGATGATTACTATTGCGGTATTGTATCTATTGCGGTTGTAATGTGTTGTACGTCATTGCGTAGCTTACAAATTGCCGTTGGATGTGTGATGATTATCTAAGGATCTGCTAGAATGTCTCCTTCGGTTTGAGAGATTGATATATATATTATAACCGCAAATGTTTTTTGTCTGCTGAGTGGATGTCCTATTTACTAGAGAGGTCATGCCGAAATTTTGTATATTTCGGTGACTTAGTTTTTGTTGAATTATGATCCAAATTCAGAAGAAGGCTAACTCCATGTAGTTAATTTCGGTTGTTGCCTATTCTATCGCAATGATTTGCTATTTCAGAACCCAACTACTTTGAGGATACGACTTCCATTTGATTATAATGCAGTATACTCTCTATCGGAATGACCTTATTGTTCTATCAGGGTTATTCCTGTTTTCACAATAATTTCATACGATAATATGTGGAGTTCACCCATTTGACTACTTCCAACAAGTGACACACTTCTTTTATTGCGAGAGGTAGTTTGTATAAACCGCATAGGAGTGGTGCAAAGGAAGTTCTCGATGAGAGCCGCTTGAATATGGCATTTGATGTCGATTGTGCTATCTCATTTTGTCAATCTGCACTGCTTTTCTCAAGATCTTTTAACTTCCCCGACTATAAAGTTAAAGCGGTCATACTACTATTTAAATCATCTCTGCTTGCTTTTACGTGTGAAGGAATGAACTATCTACATAAATGTAGTCCTCCTATTGTTCACCGTGATTTGAAGTCTCCAAATCTTCTAGTTGACAAGAAGTATCTGTGAAAGTATGGTTCATAAACTACATACCTGGTTGCTCCAAGTACTTGTTTTTATTTGTGAGCGAGATATGTGCGTAGTGCTATGTAAACTTCATGCTGAGTTACATTAATATGTATGCATCATTTATATCCGGGTAGAACTATTAGCTCATTAGTACAACTATTTCGATGGGCTATGCACATATGCACATATAGGATCCATCCATCCATTGAAAATGCTTAAGAGCCATCGATTGCTACAATTGTATATGTGATTATTGAACAAGAAGATGGTGAAATCGTTTATTACATTTATGTAGGGAAAATTAATATAGTTTTGAGTCATTCAGGTCATATGGGTCATTCACGGTTTGAGTTCTTTGTTGTGAGCATTTCAAAATGCTTTCTCGCTATACGCCCTAACATCGGGTAGAATAGAAGGAGGGTGTGAAGTCCGAACAAGTATTTATATATTATAACGCAAATGTTTTTTTGTCTGCTGAGTGGATGGCCTATTTACTAGAGAGGTCATGCCGAAATTTTGTATATTTCGGTGACTTAGTTTTGTTGAAGTATGATCCAAATTCGGAAGAAGGCTAACTTGGCTTGAGCGGAGTGGAGACCCCGTCGCCGGAGGCTTGGGCCGGATCGTTGTTATTCTTGATCTAGGTCATTGCCTTATATATATTCATCTTGTAAGCCGTCGCGAGTTGATCTCTCCGGCGATTTGTAAACACTCTTGAAAATAGTAAAGTTTGTCGCGGTTGCCGTGGTTTTACCCTTCGCATTGCGGGGTTTTTCCACGTTAAATCCGATTCGTATATATGTTATTCTGAGCTTTCGAGTTTGGAAAATGGGCTAGTAATCACTGCTATAATTTGGGTATCAAATTACCAAAATAATGATCTAATCGACATCAATGAAATACAAGTGGATGGGTGGTCATCACGGTGATATATATATATATATTTTGTATAATGTCGATAAATTGTATTACTTAAAACCCATGAATTTAACAGTTAAATAAATTGCGGGTTTTTAAGCCCACGATTTATCAGATTAAATTCGTGGGTTTTTCAATTTCACTAATTTAAATTGATTAATTGCGCCGAGTTAAATTCGTGAACTAAATTGACGGGTTTGCAATGAATTTACCTTAAATTGTGGATTTTTTTAACCTAAATTGTGGGTTTTGGCCCACAATTTTTCCTCGTTCTTGTAGTGAGTGGCAACACCTCCATTATTCCCCCCTTCTTCTCCTCAAAGGCTCTCTTGTTGTGACACTTGGCGCCATCCCTTCATCCTGCATTTCTCCTCCATTCCTTCCCTCAAACTCAAAATAGTTTTGCTTTGCAAATATTTCCCTAGTTTTGAAAAGGAAGTATTTTTAACCATTTTCAAAAGTTTTTGAGTTGAAACTTTTCAAACTAAAAGTTAAGATTCAAAAATTTTCAAACCAAAAGTTTCTGAATTGAAATTTTCAAATTTGAAACTTTATGATTTGAAATTTTTTGAGCTAAAATGTAACAGCCCGGAGCCAAGCGCACCGCAAATGCTACCAAACACTCCAAATACAAACGACACATCTACGAAAAGACTGAAACTAAATTTAATCACTAAACTCTTAACTGGCCTAAGAGAAACTAAGTCACCGAAATTTACAAAATTTCGGCATGACCTCTCTAGAATAGAGGACATCCACTCAGCAGACAGAAAACAAGCAGATAATATGATATCATTCTAGCAGGTCCTTAGTTAACCAATCACACATCCAATAGACGGTAATAAACTCCACCACGACTAACAAAGACATTGCAACCTTATTAATTACAGCCGGACTTTACAAGTTAATTTAAATGAGGAGGTAATGACTGAAGTCGAGCACGCACATTACTCCCATCTCGTGCCAGTCGACTTCAAGGTACCTAAAACAAGAAACAACAAGCGTGAGTCAAGACTCGAAGAAAGTACACAAGCGTAACAATTCCGGTTTATCGTAAGTAAAACAAGAACTTGACCATAAGAGCAAGTAATACAAAGGAAGCAACATCCGAAAATACGCATTTGTACCCATTTAAAACAAAACTTGACTAAACCAAAATTCATCGCAATTAAGTAATAAACTTGATAATAAAACCATTCAACGCCAAAGAAACATTATCGACTCTAAATCCAACGTCTCCGACTTAACTACCCTTGTTGCAACTCAAACCAATTTCATCAATTGAATTTGAGTTCATAACTCGACTTCACTCCCTATATTCATACAACATAATTAGCAAGACAGGGAAATGCGCTAATTCATCAAATTCAATTCAGTCTCCCCTTTTCGGGTTGAGTCCACGAATCAACCTTCAATTACCTCAATCACCATCCAATTGACACACCATTTACCACAACACTCATTATGAAAGATGCAATGCACATGAATGCTCATTTCCATGCACGTATGCAGATCGCTAGTGCCCACCGCCGGTGTGCACCCTCACGTCCCTTCCATCCCGTAGATGGAAGGTGCCTACTCTTACTGTCTCGCTCCCATTCACCTCGATGAATGGGACTACGAGGTAGGACTTTCGTGTTCACTACGTGTGAACACAGAGGCCCGCATCAGCATGGGTCGCCTCTTCCATTATGAATGCATAAATGCAATGTTCATGAATGAAATGCAACTTTTCATTCAATGCATACACAAACATATCATATCCACATACACACACATAGCCAATTCTCACATTCCTAAGTCACTAGCGGTAATTGTACAAGCAGATTCAACCATAAGGCATGGCAACTCATGACATGCGTTTCTATCATGCAACCACATCCTACGCCACCGAACCATGTTCACACAATACACTTGCAGTTAAATGCTCACGTATACTATCTTTATAAAGGACTTAACCGTCTGAACCACACCCATGTTAGTCCCAATCACTCGAACAATGTACTCACTATAATCAACCTTACTAAAAGCTCGGTCTCACTTAGAGTTCATCTAATTAACAGAGCAACGATTAAACTCAGGAGCATCACATATGAACACACATCCACACTCAATAACACGGTGTAGTTGCATCAATCCCCTTAAACTTTTAATCATCATAGACATTTTCATAAGAGGGAGCACTTTCTAGTTATAGCCAAGCAAGGCTTACCTCTATGCGTATGCATCGACAATTACTTACGCTAAGAGCAAACAATCGTTTAATCCTCCTAGCCACAGTTTAGGGAATGCACTTGCCTTTTACCGACGAAGAATGGAGTGGCATACGGTTGAGGCCACTCCCGACAGAACCTTCTCTGCAATTTAAACAATAATCATCCAACTCAACTTTAGGCACACTCGAAACAAGCGACAAAAGAAAACAACTCGATTGCATATCTGACTTCTACAAAACTAATGTCCATTCATAAGCTAAACACATATCAGTATTCCAGATCTAACTAAATTAATCCTTGCTACTAGAGAAAGTGACGAGGGCACAGGAAGTAATATGTTTAACTACATAAAGACACATACATTTCAGCTCGAAAGAACTCTTATTAAAATGGGGGAATGATAACATCCTACTAAATCTAGGATGATACCCACCTAGCGTAATGATTATAACTTAAACAACCCTACCCCATTTCTATGTCATCATCATGAATATGCAAACATCAAATATATTTATGCACACTACTCTCTATCATGAACATGAGTATATAAACCATCAATTAAACATCACCAACCGGATTCAAATGTAAGTATTACTAATTCCCTCTTTAGATTTTAATTCTCTTATTAGCAAGCCTCCGTATATATATATATATATATATATATATATATATATATATATATATATATATATATATATATATATATATATATATGGCATCAGAGAAAACACACAAAGAACTCTATAATTATATATGTATACAACTATTACTCTCTTGGAGATGAACACACCACACATCATTCCACCACACAGAAGGCATTCATGCATATAGTAGGACCATACTCTGGCTCATACTCACAATCTAATTTGGCATAGAGCAAATTCTATTTATGCCTTAAGCAGAATGTGCCGAACTCAAACACAAGCACTACTCACTACACTTTATTAATCGAGACCTTAAACCGCAATTCCACTAGCACGTACATGCATTATATGCACACAAAATTCAGCAATACTTTGAGCATTCTACTCGCAACCTCAGAACAAATTTCATACACCGATTACACACCAAACCTCAAAATCCACTACTGATTCATGAAGCTATAACCAAAGGGATGACATTAAACAGAATTTAACATGTTCATAGCAAGCACACATGCATCCAGGATCCAGGATTCACTCAACTAATTGCATCTCACAACAAGGATTCTAGCTAGGCATTTGCACAAACACTTGGCATGCAAGATGGACCCCAAGAAGAATATACATCAAAGACCTCCTCATGGAGCCATGGAGGAAGGGGAGGTGGAGCAGGGGCACCAAGGCCAGGGGAGGCGCCGAGCCAGGAGAGGTGGCTGGAGCGCCGGCTGGCCAGGAGGAGCTGGGCGTCGCCAGGGGAGAGGCCGGGCCCGGCAGACTCGGCAGAGCTGGAGCAGAGCACCACCGGAGGGGAGTCAAGCTCGCGGAGAGAGGTCAAGGCGGCGGAGCTGCCAGAGGGAGGCGTCAGTGCCTCTTCTTTGCCAAGAATCGCTGCCGCTCATGGGCTCTTCACTATTTTGCCGATCCAGAGGAGTCGGCTCGAGAGGAGGAACGAGGGTGATGCTGGCAGGAGACTCCTTTGGCTCGACAGTGCTTGGGCAGGATTTGGCGGAGCGGCAAGACCTCCACAGAGTCGGGCAGGCCTTCGGCAGGCAGGAGGAAGAAAAGGCATCGATCCCCCTGGAAGCAACCGACCAGTGGAGAAAAAAGGAGGCGCCTGCTGCTTGAAAAAATCGGCAACAGCTGGCTTGGCAGGAACATTCCCAGCCACTCATTTGGAAGAGAGATATATGAGGTTAGGAAATGTAGGTGGTGAGAGGAATTTCCAAAAATACCCCTCCCAAAACCTAAAACCTTTAATCCTAACCCCTCCAGAGGGACCAACCACCGCTGATAATACCTGCCAGACGGCCAAAACACTCCCGGCGGAAGGCCCAGGGTTGGAGCGAGGCTTTGTAATATTACACTCTCCCCCCCTTTAAGGAATTCGACCCCGAATTCGACGAATGCCAAATTACAATAACAACAAAAGAACAAAGTCCACAAGGGACAAAACTTCTTTGCAAACTCAAAACATTCACACGAACTCTAAAGAGTGCAAAGCGGTAAACCAGCACCTCCAACTCCAACTATTAACAACACGATTTGACTTAGCTCAATCAAGTGCAACTTCTCACGCAAGAACTCAATCAAAATCAATCAATAGGCCAAAATCCCAAAGGACCACTGATATTCAGCAATATACCATGAGCATCCATATTCTTAACATAAGCTAGAATGCAAAAGAAATACAGTTCTATTGAACCAATTGAACCACATGCAACAACCAAACCCAAAGCGCTCCAATTTCACTTTGGAGAGAAACTTGATAGAACCCAATCATCATTTGCTTTCTTCCGGCCAAATTGCCAAGGAAAACCCGATTCCTTAACATCACATAAACCATTTTATCAATCTCAAAACAATGCAAATGAAATTGCTTTTACCCGGGAGAAACTCGATTTTTAAAAGAGAATCCCACATAAATCGTGGACAGGAGCCCTCAACAGAACCAAAAGTAAATCAACTCACTTTCATCAAGGCAAAGCTTCCTCCGCTTAACCAAAACCAAAACTTGGAAAAGAAAATCAATTCTCAAATCGAACATCTACACACAACCATCTCATCCGGTTCTAGTCAAAATAAAGTTACAAATATTCTTAACTCAAGAGCCTTCATCATATTCCATTATGTCTACCTACCTTCTTCACATATATTAATTCCAAGGTTAATCCCTTTTGAGCAATAGAAAGCCCAATCCAAACATACACTTCTCAAGTGTAAATTTCACATTCATTACTTGAGTTAAACAACTTAGCCAAGGCAACAGTTTGGCATGGTTCAATAAAATAAAATATTTCAGAATCCATCAGCCGATTACCTCCCAAAACTACTCTTTCATCCTCACTTCAATCATCAAGCCAACTCCGTGACTTAATCCAAAATGCAACTTAATTAGGGGAGTTCTATTGCGCACTAATCAGAGCGTCTTACCCCATCATTCATACAACCATTCCATATACTCATTCTTTAATTTCACATCAATTAAATCATTTTGTCGATCCACCCTTTAATTAACTCATAAGCAACATAAATCAACAACTCTCATGCCTTTGCGCTAATATACTCCGGTACTTTACATCAACATCTTACTATAATAAATTCATCCATAGAAGATTCTAGACCCTCTCAGCCCTGATCAATACTAGACTTACCGGAACACAAATCTTGAACTTCCAATCAATTCTACAACTCACGTCCATTGTAATAACTCTAATCAACTTTTCACTTTAGAATCATCTACCATTCCAATTAATCATTCTATACTATACAATAAATTTGGTTTCTTTAAACAACCAACAAATCAACTTTAATGTAATCAAGAATCCTACATCAACCTGAAGCGCTAATTTCTCATCATACTCTTAATGCCTTGAACATCCTCGGGTCACATACCCCACCCTTAAAGAAGAACCACGATTTTAAGCATGAGTAACGGCAAAACCATCTCTCTCTCTAGAAAAACTCAACCATAAATCATAAGAAGATTCAACTCTCGAACCCCAAACTCCGACGGAAAACAACTCCTTAAACAATTCTCAAGATTTACAACTTCCAGGAAAGAAAAGAGATGCATGGGAAAAACCAAATGACCAACCAGATCCTTCTCGATAAAACCTTAACATCGAAGATTCACACGAATTTAAGTTTTGCATCAAATAAACTTCAATAACTTCCTTAGATGGAGAGAACAACAACTACAATAATTTTCTTCACAAGGCAACCCACAATAACCAACAAAAACCAAAGAATCCAATCTAAATCGAACACAACAATGAAAGCAATCCAAAGGGGTTCATCACTGCTTTTCTCTTTAGACCCAAACATCGAAGGCAAAAGAAACCAACCTTCCCTCCTTACCCTCTAAATCGCTCCGCGAAAACGCATTTACTCAAAAAGGGAGGTTCCCAAACAGCAAAGGGTGGCACTAACCAGTCACACCCACAAGCAAAACCCACAACTTGACCAAAGGAACAAGGTCGAAACCTTCCGGCTTAACCAATAACATGAACATAAGCGTATTGATTTCAATAGTCCTTTCATAATCAAAGCAATATGCAACAATAAATTTAGCATTCAACAACGGCTTAAATACAACATTTAAGCGTTATGCAATGATACCCATCCTTCCTACTGCACCTGAGTGTGTCAAGTTTTAAATTAATGAACCACGCTATTCCAGATTTTTTTTAAGATTATTACCCTGAGACCAAATTTTAAAAGTAGATACCTATGCCATGTTTCTAATCTCACGCAGCAAAATTTTAGTTTTTTTTTCTGGAGTAGAATTACTAAATTCACATACTACGGACCTAAAGCCCGCTCTGATACCAACTGTAACAGCCCGGAGCCAAGCGCACCGCGAATGCTACCAAACACTCCAAATACAAACGACACATCTCTGAAAAGATCAAACTGAATTTAATCACTAAACTCTTAATCGGCCTAAGAGAAACTAAGTCACCGAATTTAAAAAATTCGGCATGACCTCTCTAGAATAGAGGACATCCACTCAACAGACATGTAAAACATGCGAGATAATATGATATCATTCTAGCAGGTCCTTAGTTAACCAATCACACATCCAATAGACGGTAATAAACTCCACCACGACTAACAAAGACATTACAACCTTATTAATTACAAATGACTTTACAAGTTAATTTAAATGAGGAGGTAATGACTGTGAAGCACGTCTACTACTCCCATCCCATGAGTCGACTTCAAGGTACCTAAAACAAGAAACAAGCGT
Source organism: Guadua angustifolia (assembly GCA_036346375.1). Taxonomy (NCBI): domain Eukaryota; kingdom Viridiplantae; phylum Streptophyta; class Magnoliopsida; order Poales; family Poaceae; genus Guadua; species Guadua angustifolia. The sequence continues at coordinate 729,212 of JAYEVE010000422.1, forward strand.
GAGTCCAAGACTCAAAGAAAGTACACAAGCGTAACAATTCCAGGTTTATCGTAAGTAAAACAAGAACTTGACCATAAGAGCAAGTAATACAAAGGAAGCAACATCCAAAAATACGCATTTGTACCCATTTAAAACAAAACTTGACTAAACCAAAATTCATCGCAATTAAGTAATAAACTTGATAATAAAACCATTCAACGCCAAAGAAACATTATCGACTCTAAATCCAACGTCTCCGACTTAACTACCCCTTGTTGCAACTCAAACCAATTTCATCAATTGAATTTGAGTTCATAACTCGACTTCACTCCCCTATATTCATACAACATAATTAGCAAGACAGGGAAATGCACTAATTCATCAAATTCAATTCAATCTCCCCTTTTCGGGTTGAGTCCACGAATCAACCTTCAATTACCTCAATCACCATCCAATTGACACACCATTTACCACAACACTCATTATGAAAGATGCAATGCACATGAATGCTCATTTCCATGCACGCATCAGATCGCCAAGTGCCCACCCGTCAAGCAGTGCACCCTCACGTCCCTTCCATCCCGTAGATGGAAGGTGCCTACTCTTACTGTCTCGCTCCCATTCACCTCGATGAATGGGACTACGAGGTAGGACTTTCGTGTTCACTACGTGTGAACACAGAGGCCCGCATCAGCATGGGTCGCCTCTTCCATTATGAATGTATAAATGCAATGTTCATGAATGAAATGCAACTTTTCATTCAATGCATACACAAACATATCATATCCACATACACACACATAGCCAATTCTCACATTCCTAAGTCACTAGCGGTAATTGTACAAGCAGATTCAACCATAAGGCATGGCAACTCATGACAGCGTTTCTATCATGCAACCACATCCTACGGCCACCGAACCATGTTCACACAATACACTTGCAGTTAAATGCTCACGTATACTATCTTTATAAAGGACTTAACCGTCTGAACCACACCCATGTTAGTCCCAATCACTTAACAATGTACTCACTATAATCAACCTTACTAAAAGCTCGGTCTCACTTAGAGTTCATCTAATTAACAGAGCAACGATTAAACTCAGGAGCATCACATATGAACACACATCCACACTCAATAACACGTGTAGTTGCATCAATCCCTTAAACTTTTAATCATCATAGACATTTTCATAAGAGGGAGCACTTTCTAGTTATAGCCAAGCAAGGCTTACCTCTATGCGTATGCATCGACAATTACTTACGCTTAAGAGCAAACAATCGTTTAATCCTCCTAGCCACAGTTTAGGGAATGCACTTGCCTTTTATCGACGAAGAATGGAGTGGCATACGGTTGAGGCCACTCCGACGTAACCTTCTCTCGCAATTTAAACAATAATCATCCAACTCAACTTTAGGCACACGAAACAAGCGACAAAAGAAAACAACTCGATTGCATATCCGACTTCTACAAAACTAATGTCCATTCATAAGCTAAACACATATCAAGATTCCAGATCTAACTAAATTAATCCTTGCTACTAGAGAAAGTGACGAGGGCACGAGAAGTAATATGTTTAACTACATAAAGACACATACATTTCAGCTCGAAAGAACTCTTATTAAAATGGGGGCAAGATAACATCCTACTAAATCTAGGATGATACCCACCTAGCGTAATGATTATAACTTAAACAACCCTACCCCATTTCTATGTCATCATCATGAATATGCAAACATCAAATATATTTATGCACACTACTCTCTATCATGAACATGAGTATATAAACCATCAATTAAACATCACCAACCGGATTCAAATGTAAGTATTACTAATTCCCTCTTTAGATTTTAATTCTCTTATTAGCAAAGCCTCCATATATATATATATATATATATATATATATATATATATATATATATATATGGCATCCAGAGAAAACACACAAAGAACTCTATAATTATATATGTATACAACTATTACTCTCTTGGAGATGAACACACCACACATCATTCCACCACACAGAAGGCATTCATGCATACAGTAGGACCATACTCTGGCTCATACTCACAATCTAATTTGGCATAGAGCAAATTCTATTTATGCCTTAAGCAGGAATGTGCCGAACTCAAACACAAGCACTACTCACTACACTTTATTAATCGAGACCTTAAAACTGCAATTCCACTAGCACAGACATGCATTATATGCACACAAAATTCAGCAATACTTTGAGCATTCTACTCGCAACCTCAGAACAAATTTCATACACCGATTACACACCAAACCTCAAAATCCACTACTGATTCATGAAGCTATAACCAAAGGGATGACATTGAACAGAATTTAACATGTTCATAGCAAGCACACATGCATCCGGATCCGAGATTCACTCAACTAATTGCATCTCACAACAAGGATTCTAGCTAGGCATTTGCACAAACACTTGGCATGCAAGATGGACCCCAAGAAGAATATACATCAAAGACCTCCTCATGGAGCCATGGAGGAAGGGGAGGTGGAGCAGGGCACCAAGGCTGTGGGAGGCGCCGAGCCAGAGAGGTGGTGGAGCCACTGCCAGGAGGAGGCGGGTCGCCAAGGGAGAGGCAGGCGCCATTTGGACTCGGCAGAGCCGGAGTAGGAGCACCACCGAGGGGAGGCAAGCTCACGAGAGAGGTCAAGGCGGCGCGGGAGCTGGCTGAGGGGAGGCGCCACTGGTTCATATTGTGCCGTGAATCTGCATCGTTTCGGCTTTCTTCACTGCCGATCCAGGAGGAGTCGGCCTGGAGGGGAGGAACGAGGGTGACGCCAAGTAGAGACTCGGCTGGCTCGGCAGGTGCTTGGGCAGCGATTTGGCGGGAGCGGCAGCACCTCCGCAGGGGCTGGGCAGGCCTTTGGCAGGCAGGAGGAAGAAAAGGCATCGATCCCCCTGGAAGCAACCGGCACTGGAGAAAAAGGAGGCGCTCACGCTTGAAAAATCGGCACGGTGGCTTGGCAGGAACATTCCTAGCCACTCATTTGGAAGAGAGATATATGAGGTTAGGAAATGTAGGTGGTGAGAGGAATTTCCAAAAATACCCCTCCCAAAACCTAAAACCTTTAATCCTAACCCCTCCAGAGGGACCAACCACCGCTGATAATACCTGCCAGACGGCCAAAACACTCCCGGCGGAAGGCCCAGGGTTGGAGCGAGGCTTTGTAATATTACATAAAACAATCTGAGTTGAAGCTTTCTAACTTAAAATTTTCTAGTTTAAAATAGTTTGAGTTGAAACTTTCCAAGTAAAACTTTCTAATTTGAAATTTTTTGAGTTGAAACTTTATAATTTAAGAAATTTTTATTTAAAAATTTTCAAATTGAAACTTTCTAATTTGAAATTTTTCGATTTAATTTTTTCAAGTTGAAACATTATAATTTGAAGCTTTTCATGTTGAAACTTTCTTTTATTTTTTGAGTTGAAACTTTTTATATGAATTTTTTATTTAAATTTTTTGAGTTGAATTTTTTAAGTTGAAACTTCAGGTTTAAAATTTTCTAATTTGAAAAATTTTTGTTAGAGAGGAAGGAAAGGAGGTGGGGAAGTGAGTAAGGAAGAGGGAAGGAGAATGGTGGAGATGGATGGAGAATATGACATATGTCATTTTAGAAGAATGTCTTTAAATTTTTTAGTTTTAGGCTAACCTCAAATTAGTCATTCCCAAAAATAAGTATGTTCCACGTATAGACCTGACATTTGCCAGTGAAACAGAGCCTCACACATTATACAATGACCACACATTCATATATTGGTTTTTTGTGGTTAAATCAGGCAGCTACTACTCAAGGAGCAAGAATAGTAACTATCATGTCACAAGGATCACACTCAAGTGCGATAGATCAGAAAACATAACAAACCAGAAGCATGCTGATTATCATAGAGTACTCGATAAGAATTCTAAATATCTCACGACTTATGAACTTTGGCTAAACCTCACAAATATGTGACTAATCCTTTACTTGATTTGTGGAGCCATGAATGAGCAATTTCTATTAAGGTTTGGAATATCACTGCGTGCATCACTGTTGGTTTAATAACAATATGATCATGGTCTTAGGTGTTCTCCAGATCAGGGTTAACAAAACCGTACCGCGAAAACCGGTTCAGAACCGGTTTTCACGGTACAGTTTTCATAAAAACCGCTCAAAAACCAAAGAGTTGAAAAATAGAAAAAATTTGAAAAAAAAATCGAAAACCATGGTTTTTCGTGAAAACCGCTTCGTTTTCTCAAAAAACCGCTTGGTTTTCACGAAAAACCAACCCGATCAATTGAATGTTCTTCGAAAACGGTTTTTGAACGGTTTTCAACGAAAATCGTGGTTTTTCACGAAAAACCGCTCACATAAATTTTTTCAAAATTTTTGAATTTTTAATTTTTTTAAAATTAGAACGGATTACCGAAGCGGTTTTTTATTTTGAACCAGAGCGGTAAGGTCGAAAACCGCGGTTTTGCGGTTTTGTAAACCATGCTCCGTAAGAAAATCTGTTTTAGGAGGGGAGAATAATACCTACTTTAATACAGAATTTTAAAAGACCAATATTGAACATTAATTTAGAATTAAAATTAGATATCGATGCAAAACTCATCCGGACTTGCCTAGTGGAGGTTGAAGGTGTTAAATTATTTTAACATAATATGGCCCATGTAAATTACGAGAATGGTTCTTATAATAAAAAGTTCTTAGTATGATGGTTGCTAGACTAAATGAGTAAGAATCATGGGTTTAAAATCTCTCTCCTCTCTCTTCAAAATATTTAATTGTGTACTAATTAGTGTTATTAAATATATGCTATAGGAGGGTGCATGGCAATACAATGACATTGTGTTTCCATGCATATATTAAAGTGCTGAGTTACAGTTGTCGGTATCATTGAATTAGTACTAAGTTACAGTCAAGTTTTAAGTACTGAAACTGCTTGTTTTGAATGCTGAAACTTCTTCTTTTTTAATTGGTAACTCTTCTTGGCACTGTTACTACGCATGAAAACTGAATTCTTCTGGCTTCTCCCCTTGGCTATAAAAGGAGCCTTCTTCTGTACATCAAAGGCATAGAAAAGAACGAAGCACATAAACAAATAGTACACACATCAAAGAAAAGGACAGAAAAGTTCTCTAACTATTGAGGAAACTATACAGGTTAAGAAGAAAGAGAGGAGAAAAAAATTGATATGCAAGTCATTGCTAACATGTCTTAAGGTGGGTTTATGCTTTTGCATATATGAAGGGTAATTTGTGCTGCTGCATATATAAAAGTTGCCATTCGGTTTAATCAAATTGTGCTAAATGATGTTATAGTTTCTGCATTTCTGTTCATAGAAGGAACAACCATGTATCTCCAACTAAAAAGTGATATTGGGTTAGATACCTACAACCTTATACCGAAAACATCTTGCTTGAATGGGCTACAGTAAGGGTGTGTTTGGTTGGGTGAAGGAACATGAACCTGTACGGAATGATCCAAGATAGGTCTTAATACATGCGGTTAGTTAAGTATATAGAACCATCTTGTATAGGAAGGAGTGGTATAGATTTCAGGAATATTCTCTAAATATCATATACCAACCCATACGCCCAAATCGGCCGAACCAATCGGTAAGGGATGTGCTCATATGAGCTCATCTCCAAATAACTTTTCCATTTTAACTCCAAATTCAGTCAAACAAGTTTCTAAATTCTTCTTAAATCCTAAACTTACCGATATGCAAAAATATTTAATTTTTGACCTCTTTTCAAAATTTTGAATTCAAAATTTGAATGAAACCTAGCATAGCCACTATTTGAAATTTTCACAAAATAATTCCAAATTAGATGAAACAAACTTATAAATTCTTCTAAGACTATAAGAACTCCATTTCTAAAAAAATATTTGAAGTTTGACTTAGTTTAGATTAAACTACTACTTAGGTAGTACTCAATTTTAGGAGGTAAACTTACCACCTTTAATGACAAAGGTTACCATACCAACCTCATCCCTCTAACTAAACATCATCTCGTACCATCTTGTACCATTTCATCCAAGTAACCAACCAGAATCTTGTACCATTCCATTCAAGTAACCAAACACCCTTCCTGTATGTACCATCTCATTCAGGATCATTCTATCCATCATGTACCATCCCATCCTATTGATCCTAGTTCACCCATCGAAACACACCCTAAGTGGTCTTAAACCATCCAAAACATATTAATATATTTTTATTTTTCTTAAATATGTAGCTACATGATATGTGGCTTAACACATTCTAATAACTAGCTGCCAATTTCTATACATTTTTCCCATCCTTATTCATAATGTGTAAAACTATAAGTTGGTATAATTTTGATTATAGAACACGAAGTTGTCTTTTAGCTAGCTGATGTTAGACTTACGTTTGAAATGATCTAGCTTCTTAGACTTTACTTTGTACTGCTTAATATTTTGTTTAACAACTATACAAGAAAGCCATGACCTGTTGTGATTGGTGGCTGAGCCACCTTCATACAAGTCACAACACAGCACATACTAACCACTTGAATTATGAGCCTTATTATCAGGACCCAAAAATATAAATCTAGACCCTCTGTGTATATCACACTAGTACACAGTAGCAACATAGGTAAAATATCATAATCATACATAGCGGAAACATAATAAAAGACTATTTATTAAACAAAACATAGTTGATTGACCTTACAGTTGACTTTACATTATTAGACCACACAGAGCTTAAACTCCAATAAGTAAAGCAGCAGCAGAACAAAAACTTCGTAGATAACCCATTAATATGCCATAGGCAACTATCAAGGTTTGCCTCCTAGTAACGCACCTTCTAGCATTTCTCCTCTAAAGCAGATGTAGATTCCTCTTCAACTAATAATTTTGTTGTGGCAGGATGAGTATATAAAGCACTCAACAAGTTATGCACAAAATAGAAGTCTATTATAACAACATACAAAGCTTATTCCAAAGGATGACTGATATGGCTATTTTGTAGCAAAGTGTCATTTTCAATCGAATACAATAAATAGACTGAAAAAACAGTAAAACAAATAACATTACTAGCAAATTTTCTCAAGTACATCTCAAGTAAACTAGCACACAACCAAAACTAAATTCCATTACTTCTATTGGCACACAACCTCTTTTTTTGAGTTTTGTTTTATATAATCTAACCATTTTTTAGTGAAATATATAATAATAATCTAACCCTTGACTGAACTTCTCGAGCATTATCTATAACCAAGAGACATAGCTATCAAAATAGATTGACACTATGTAGAGGTTACCCACTTTACCCACAAGATATGATCAATCTTATTATATCGCTAAAACACGCACCAATCGATGTGTCACTAAGAAGATCATAATAAAACCATTCAAAAATCTGTCGAACATAGACTCTCCGATAAGCCTAGTCTCACTATCATTTCCTCACATGGAGCGAAGAATAAGAAAGACTTATCGTTGGACTTTGAACAATAACTGTTCAAGATGTGAAGCCACTACAATACACACCTTACCCAACCATACACACAGTTTGGTTATCCTCCTAAGAAATCATATGTCAAAACTCGATAACTTACTGAGCTAGGTCTGGCCCATAACATATATGTGGTTGTCTGATTAGCCTAGTTTAACGGCTAGCAAATTTAAGTTCTTAATTGATCGAGGCAAGGCTTCCAATTAACATCAACCCAAATGTCATATAGACCAATCCTAGCATACAACTTCTTGCCACTTGCCCTAATCTATATCATTTATCACCCTAGTTGATTATTGTGCAACACATGCCATCAACAACTCAATATCATTATATGATAATACATGACACACCCTTTCATAAATATGATTTATATTCTATTAGTCAAATTGAATTTGCACTTCAAAAGATATCAATTATACGTGGCATGGCTAAGCAACTACACACGATTTAACCAACACATGTTGGCATCTATTAGCAATCAACTAATAATTATCTACCCTAGGATGACAAATAATCATAACATGCATACAAATGACAAGGTAGGTATAATTCAATTGGGTTGATAAGTAGTTCAAATTATTCGAAAATATGTTTAAGCATAAAATAACATGCAATCAATTAAAACAAAATAGCATTTGTAAAACTAGAGCCAACATAATCAAAACACAACTTGCCTTAGAACAACTCTTGATCTTGATCTCGGATCTCGAACTTGTGTTAACTCTTCACCTTTGAACGCTCCCAGACTTCAACCTCAACGCATAACAAAAGATAAATACCAATATAAATACAAAATAGAGAAAAGATCTAAAATTCAAATAAAATTCACTAAAAAGTAGGGCTTGAATTTATATGAATTTAGAAATTTGAATGGACTCAATTGGAGCTTATAGGAAGGAGAACAGACTCTCAAAAGATTCACCAAAAATAAAATCCAGAAAAAGAATATTCATGACAAGTGGGCCCCACAGATTTTCTTTTTAAAATAAATATTTTTCAAAAAATAGAAAACCCCTCGAGAGGTGACATGCCCACATGTCGCTTTCTTGACATCGAGATAACATTAGCCCGATGTCATTTGGACACGCATCGGCTCCGAGTGCTAGTCACATCGGCCGACAGCGACTAGGGACCAAATGTCATCATGGCATACTCCGATGACCCTCGGGTGGTCTCGGCAGAAAGCTGGTGATGTGATTGTTGTAACGATCGGAGCATTGGAACACCAGCAACAATGAAGAAGGTGGCAGAGGCTCGACTCCATGGCGGTGTGGCTCTACGGCAATGCTATGGCCACAATGAGGTGTGCACTAGGTACAATGTTGCAAAGTGAACACAACGGTGCAAGGAATGAGCTTCGAGGCTCATCTCTGATGGTGAATAGATGAAGAATTCCTTACAGCGGTGCTTGCGAAAAAAACCCTAATTCTGGATGAACGACTTGCTCATGACTTTGTGAACCCAGTGCTCTCCCTTTAAAGCCCTTGCATCTATGCCTTAGCCGCTATGCATTTGTGCATGCGGCAAGCATAGTGACACGCTTCGAGTCTAAAATGTACACAAAGTCGACGCCTCTGACAGTTGGGCCCCTCCTACCAGCGATACATGTGATACGGACTGAGCTGGATCTCGCTGGGTTGTGCACTTATGTGACACTTGGCTAATTGGGCTTCAGTGTGTAGAAACCAGGCTGGCTCTCTAGGGTTTCGGCCCAAAAACTCTTTTTAGGATTTTTAATCTTTTCTTTTTTAGAAAATGCCCAAAGATACAAATAGCTCCAAATAAATAGCAAGCACATTTATAAAAAATCTTAGAAAATTCAGAAAATACTTTGAGACATTTAGAACTCAAATAAAATATCTTTGGAAAATGTTCACTTGAACTTTAACCATAATAAATACTTTTTGATAGAGATAAATTCCAAAATAAAATTTTAAACTCCAACTAAAATATAGAAAATTCACAAAATATAATAACACATTAAATTAACTCACATTAAATCAACTCAAATACAAAAATTGGGATGTTACACTTATTAGGAGAGACCACACTAACAAAAGAGAGAGATAGCTGAACTCTTTTATTCAGTACACAATTTTGGTACAACACAACACTTAGCGGGTGTTTAGATGAGGGGTATTTCATTTGAAGGTTTTGAGGTCTCTTTCAAATTTGAACTAAATCCCAAAACCTTCCAAGGAATTACCCCTTATCGAAACAAGGCCTTAAACTCTTTATGGATACCTATCTCCAATTTGCCACTCTAAGGCACTCCTACTTCTCCCCATCACTGTTCCATGGCTTCACCATGGTTTGGTGGCTTATTGGCACCCCTATTTACAGTTGTAGAAGATTGTTGGATTGGTGCCAAGTGGCAACCATCCAAACCCTATAAACTATATCCTGACGTCCTAAAACAATAGAAATTTCTTTACTTCACCATGAAGTTAGCTAAATATTTTGTTCTAGGACCTTCATAGCTCCAGATCCCAACTCCAGCTCAGATCTGAAACTTATAGGCTAAAATAAAGTGAATTAAGTTTATATTTTTAGTCTAAAATGTAAACAAGATGATCTACCTAAACACTCTTAATGCACTCACAGCTCCAGCTCCATAAATTTCTGGAGTTAGAAATACCCTGCTCCACCAACTCCACAGATTTTTGTGGAGCTGGAGTTGTCCCAAACACCCCTATATGGCCCTTGTATTCTGTAGCGTACTCTAGATACCGCTTGTGAGAAGTATTGTAGCATTCTCAGCTAGCATCTTAAATAAAGGATTAATGGGAGTCCAATAAGGGTTTTTTAAGTCTGCAAACCTACTTTCAACTAGTATGAAGGTTGGGCATCAACAACACGTCACATGTAGTTTTTCTGACTTGTTGGGCACCAAAGATTTTTTGTGAAAACAAGTGATTTCCTTACTTCAGTTGTCGCTGGCAGTTGTAGGATGTGGGGACACTTCAAAATTTAAAAATTGCCACTGTATTCCCCAACTGTCTATTCACTACTACGATCGGGCATCACAACCGGCCTATTAGAAGCGGTTTGTGCGAACTCACAGATGTTCGCACGAAGCGGTTAAAGGAAACAGATCTGGAGAGCTTTCGAGCGGTTCGTGTCTCAAACCGCTTCGAAGCCCTCCTGCAGCCGCGATTTAAACCCTTCTTCCTCCACGAGGCAGCGGAGGTAACGATCGAGCAGAGAAGGGCTGGCCCAGTATTTGTTCTTGGGGAGGTCTCTGTCCAAATTTTTAATTGGGGTGATAAGCTCCAAATTAAGTGTTTCAAGGTTAGTAACATCATGTGAACATCCTTCTCACCTAGATATTGCTATTTTTTCAATGGATGTGGAGAAATCTTGAACTTTTAAGCAAGATCACCATGATCAAAATTTGTTTTCTATGCTTGTTTTTGTTGTTGTATGAAGATATAGGGTGGAGATCTAGTTCAAAATATGACATTACAAGGTAAAGGTGATTGGAAGCTTTAGATCTAGGTGGTTGTTAGCTTTAAAATCTTAAATATCACAATATTGCAAGGAAGTAATTATTGGTGCATGAAATAAAATAGAAAAACATGTAGAAGGATAAAAAATAATTACAAAGGTAGGAAGGATACAAAATAATTAGAAAGGTAGGTCTTTAATTGGATGACGGTGTAGGTGGAGCTTTTATGTTGAGTTTAAGTGGCTATGAGCTTTAGATTTTTAAATGTAACTATAAGTTACGTTATAATTTTTGTAACGAAATTTGTTATAATTTTTAATGAAATTATAACTTGGTGTAGATGAATCAGCAATAGATGTACAATGTGGACCGTCGCTCAAGAGAGTTCATTGATGGCGTGCAGGCTTTTCTCGATGCGGCCGTTGCATTCTTGCCTCCAGGCAGCTTCATATGTTGTCCATGTGTAGATTGCAAGAACAAGAAGGAGCACTCCAAAGGATGGTAAGTTATGAACCACTTGATCATGAGAGGTTTCATGCCAAACTATACTGTTGGACCAACCATGGCGAAGTTGAGGCGATTAGCGGAAGGCGATGAAGAAGGCGAGGAAGAGGAAGATGGATTCAACAAGATCCCGGATGTACATAATCTTGTTTCGTGGAAGAAACACTTGGTGACTTTGGTGATGATGAGGGACGGATCGCATGTGGTGACGAAGAGGGAGACTACATAGATGAAAGAGCGATTCGAGAAGTTCAACGCATGTTAGAGGACCACGAACTCCTTTGTACCCAAAGCGTGGGCAAGGCCACAAAAAGTGCGTACCTGCTGGAACTCATGCAATGGAAGGCTACAAATGGTGTGTCGGATAAGGGATTCGATGAGTTGTTATCACTTTCGTAAAGAAGTTGCTTCGAGAAGATAACACTCTGCCGAATCTACATATGAAGCCAAGCAAGTCGTCGTCCTTTGGGATTGGAAGTCTGAAGATACACGCATGTCCTAATGATTGTATCCTCAGATCGTAATGAGTATGCCGATTTGGATGTTTGTCGATGTGCAAAGAATCACGGTATAAGGTGAAGTGGCGATCCGGGTGAAATAGATGGGGGCGTAAGAAGAAGAGACCTCCAGCTAAAAGTATTGTGGTATTTCCTATGATCCCCGATTGAAATGTATGTTTGCTAACAAAGCGCATGCCCAGATGATGCGTTAGCACAAAGAAGAGTGTAAGAACGACGGGATGCTTAGACACCTGCGCAGATGGCTCACAGTGGAGGAAAGTTGACGGGCGTGCGGACTTCACAGATGAGGTGAGAAACATAAGGTTTGGGTTGAGTACCGATGGGATGAATCCTTCGGAGAATTGAGCGGCAGCCATAGCACTGCTTGTTACACTATGTATCTATAACATTCCTCCATGGTGCATGCATGGCGAAAGTACATCATGATGCCGTTGTTGATCCAAGGCCCCAAGCAACCTGGAAATGCGTCGATGTCTACACGAAACCATTGGTTGAAGATCTTGTGACGTTAGGGACGATGGTGCAAGGGTATGGGATGAGTACAAAGGGAGTATTTCACCCTCGTGCATTGTTATTTGTAACAATCAACGAGCGCTCGCTCTCGGTAACTGTCGAACCTAACTATCAAAGGATATAGAGCACGCATCCGGTGCTTAGATGAAACAGACGGCATGTACGAAAAACTCTCGAAGGTTGTGTACAATGGTCCTTCAGTAGGTTTCTTCTTACGAGTCACCGTTGCGGAAGAAAGCAGGAAATTTAATCGGGCTACAGACCTTCGTGCAAGGCCTCAACATCATAGTGGGCCACGTGTGTTTGCTATGGTAAAGGATTTGAAAGTAGTATTTGGAAAGGGTTATCGCGCCCGAATTTGAATTCGAACACTCGATGTGATACACCGATCCGAGATCATATTGGTGCTCACAGATACAGAGATGAATACCATCACACATACACAATGAGAATAATAACAATAATGTATTTATCTCAAATTAAACTGTTAAGACCTTAAGGTCAGCCTTACAATATTAAGCCATGCAAGGCTGAGTTCAAAGTAAACAAATAACAGCAGAGGAAATAAATCTTCGTGAAGCCCTAGTTTGCCATAGGCAACTGTTTGCCACGAACAGCCGACTAGGCTCGCTCCCTAGTTAAATCGGCTCCTCCTGGAACTCCTCCTCCAATGCGGTGTAGCTTCTTCTTCAAGCGAGGTTGTGATGTTTGCAAGGGGGTGTGAGCACACACCGTACTCAACAAGTCATGCACAGAATGCAATTTAATATACTACATGCCAGGCTTATTCCAATGGAATAGCTTAAAGGTTTATTTGCAACAAACAGCATTTAACAAATAACATAAGTAGATTCGAAAGCAGTAAAAACAAGTAGAATTATCAATAACTTTTCCAGAAGATAAGTAAAAACATTTCCACATCCTAATTCATACTTCCATCAACTTCATCTGTAAACTCAACCACATCTTTAATAAAGTCTAATCCTTGACTGTAATCCGTGAGCAATGTCCAATACCGTGGACACGGCTATTGAATAGTTTGTACACTCTGCGGAGGTTATACACTTTACCCAAGAATCTGAGTCAAACACCACAAAGCGAGTAACCGTAACAAAGCCTTTCCAAAGATCCGTCTAAACCCGATCGCCCGCTAAAGATTCAACACGAAGGATACACCTCCACAACAGGCCCCCTCTTTGCTGTGAGTTTTACCACTCGTACACGGGACTCACTCCACCACGATAGTACTGAAGAATAGATTTCACAATTTACTCAGCTAGGTCCGTCCCATTCCGAACTTGTGGTTATATGAATGACTTCGGGTCAAAGGCTCGCAAGGTTAAGTCCTTAATTGACCGAGGCAAGACTTCCCAAAACTCATCATGTCAATAAAACCAAATCCGTCGACCACCCAAATGCCACATCGGCCCACCATGAACATCTTGCCACTTGCCCCAGTCTAAACCATTGTCCCACCGGTTGGTTACCATGCACCACGTGCCATCATCTTTTCAATAACACATGCCACATTCTTTCAAAACATGTTCTATAATTCAGTAGTCAATATTCAACTTTATTCTCAACACTATGTCATTAGTTCGGGTAGCATGGCTAAGCAAACTAACACGTTCTAATTACCCCAATCTGGTGACTAGTATAGACCAGTATGTAAGATCCAACCTAGGGTGACAATGATTTAGTGACATACAAATACTATGGACAAGGTGACAATATCAAGTGGTAAATATCTAATCCCAAATTACTTTGAACACTTTTTAATTAAATTAGCATGCATAATTTAAATCAACATGACATTTAAAAACATAGGAGCAAAATGATCAAAGCATAACTTGCCTTCGTAAAAGCGGTGAGTCTTGATGCAGAGCTTGATCCTCGAAATCCGCATCCTCACACAACTCAACGCTCACGTAGCAATGATAAAGAACCAAATAAACACGCAAAACAACGTGACAAACACACATTCGAAAAATACGACAAATCAAACTAATTCATAACTTCATGAAAACTTCCGGATAATTAGTTTAGCATTTTCTAAGATTTATAAAATTTATTTCGACATTTTGAACCTATAGTTTAAGAACTACAAAATTATGCAAGTTTAGACATTTCATGAATAATTTATCAATATAAATTTATTTATAAAATTTCATAAAATTACTGTAGCTAGGTATTAATATTTACTAATTTACAAAATTTGTTGCATACAATTTAGAGCTAAATAGAATCGCAACACAAAAGACAAATTTCACAGTTTGGGAAAAGTTCATGTACAAATAATGTTTCTCCCGAATGGGCGCATGGCCTTCGCTCATTCGTCACTTGCATGTTCTTCGGCTGAGCTTTGCTACGTGAAACTGAGAGAGAGAAGTAAAGGCGCACGGACAAGCGGCACGTAAAATCGGCCAGGCGAGTGACGCAGATGGCTAGCGAGCGCAGTCGAACGGAGACAACGCCGGCGGCCAATACATGAGCATAGTCAGGAGAACCGAATCCGAGCATTGTGACCATAATGTATATGTACATATGTACATCCGTTTGTCCATCCATCAACAGGAGAGAACGGCGGTTATAATCGAGGCAGCACGCACTCTGTAGCGTCTTGATCTGGAGATGAAACTCTTCGAACAAAAGGACGACAACAGCGAAACAGGAATTAAAGCAACACAGGAAGCTCATGATTTGTGTTGTAAACCTTCTCAGCTTTTTTTTTTCTGATTTCATTCTCCTCAGATATATATTATATACTCTGAGACTATTTCCTATCAGCAAAAGCAGAACACGAAAACTGAATTGACTGAGATACTGATCTGAACTTGCCATATCTACATTAATTTCCAGCAGGATATACAGTCCTAATATATATATATATATATATATATATATATATATATATATATATATATATATATATATATATATATATGCACATACCTAACATATATATACATACATACGCCTAACATATATACACGAACCTGTGACTTACGTGCATTCAGCCTAACGTGTATTTGTATACATGCATTCGTCCGTTCAACAAGAGAGACACAAATCTCACCTCGACCGAGCAGGCAGCCAGCTAGTGAGTAGCGCAGTCCATCGAATGCAGGAGAGGCGAGGCCGGAGGATGCGCTGGCGTCGGCAAAGTCACCGTGTGACGGAGGAAGGAGGTACGCGGTCGTCCGGCAAGGGAGACAAGAAGACGTGATTGTAAAGGAGAAGAGGCAGGAAGGTCTCTATAGTGTATGCGTACAAAAAGAAGAAACGGCTGGGAGGAGGATGAAAAGCAGAGCCTTGATTCATGCGTTCAGGAAGAGAAAATAAAAGTCCATTCCTGAATGTGATTCATGCATACAGGAAATGAAGAAATGGCTGCATTAAGGAAAGGCCGTTACTACATGGAAGTGACGATCAGTTACCACATGGAAGTGACCCTCCGTTTTCCTTGACGTGGCCTTCAATTTAAATTTCAGAGTTTAAAGAGTGTTGAGGCAAAATGCGATAGCATTAAAATAGCAAAAGGGCTCTAGAAATCTTGGAATAACCCGCTAAAATACTAGGGAATATTTGGAACTTATCAAAATTGGTTTCGTGATTTTTTGATATATAGTTTTTCTGTAAGAATTCTTTTAGCTAATCAGACACTTGTACGATTATTTATAAAATCGACAACTAAATCTATAAACAAGTTTTTGAGGGTATTTGAAAGAAACATCCTTATTTTTCAAATGTTATTATTTTAAACTAAATTTGGAATTTATGCGCATGCGAAATGCATGAATTTTATTTTATATAATAAATTCAGCACGGCTTTAATTTAAATAAATTCCAAACAAATTCCAGAAAATTTCAAATAATTCAAAAGTGGTATAGATACATTTAAAGTAAATTTTGGGATGTTACAAACCTCCCCCCTTAACAGAATCTCGTCCCAGAGATTCAGGGCTAGCTAGAGAAGAGGTTAGGAAATTCTTTCTTCAGGTCTTCCTCTAATCAGAGCAATCTTTTCCTCTGCATCTACGAGTATGTCTGGTCCAAAGATTTGGCGTTCTCCCGTCTCGTTCCAATTTAATGGTGTTCGACATGAATGACCATATAATGCTTCAAATGGAGACATCTTCAAACTAGCTTGATAACTATTGTTGTAGCTAAATTCGCATATAGCAAGCATTTATCCCACGATGTAGTATATGATAGAGCACAAGCTCTTAACATATCCTCAAGTATTTGATTTACTCTTTCAGTCTAACCATCTGCGTGGATGATATGCCGTCTTGAAATTCAGGCGGGTGCCCATTCTTTGTATCTGACTTATCCCAAAATCTTGAGGTAAATTGAGTACCTCGATCCGATACTATCTTCTTTGGTACACCATGCAAGCACACAATTCTGGCCATATATAGCTCAGCTAGGCGATCTCTGGAGTAAGTGGTTTTCACAAGTATAAAGTGGGCTACTTAGGCGATCAATTATAACCCATATTGAATCAAAACCTTGCTGAGTTCTTGGTAAACCGGTAATGAAATCCATACCGATTTCCTCCCACTTCCACTCAGGTACTTTCAGAGGTTGCAACAGTCCCGCTGGCCTCTGATGCATTGCCTTTACTCTTTGACAGATGTCGCACAGAGCAACATGTTCAGCAACTTCTCTCTTCATATTTGGCCACCAGAATCTCTCCTTGAGATCTTGGTACATTTTTGCACTTCGGGATGAATTGAATACTTAGAATCATGCGCTTCCTCCAGAATTAATTGCTTCAATTCTGGCTTATGAGGTACGCAAATTCGATTCTTCATCCATAGAGTACCCTGCTCATCTAATCTGAAGTCTTTGGCTAAGCCTTCATCCATTTTGGTCTTGATCCTATTGATCTTGTCATCACTTTTCTGAGCTTCTCTAATTTGTTCTTCTAGTGTCGGCTTCACCTCGGCAAGTGAGCGAAATCCTTCGGTACAATTTCTAACTTTAGCTTCGAAATTCTTTACACAGGTCAGGTTGATTCTCTGCAACTATCATGTTCAGGCTGTGACTTTTCCGACTCAAAACATCAGCCACGACATTAGCTTTTCCAGGATGATAGTGGATTCCGATATTATAATCCTTGATTAATTCCAACCACCTCCTTTGTCTCATATTCAGGTCTGATTGGGTGAATATATACTTTAGACTTTTGTGATCAGTATATATTTCACATCGGTTCCCGATGAGATAGTGGCGCTATATTTTAAGGGCATGCACTACAGCAGCTAACTCTAGGTCATGAGTTGTGTAATTCTGCTCATGTGGCCTTAACTGTCTCGAAGCGTAAGCCACTACTTTTCCATTTTGCATCAGAACACACCCAATTCACGACTAGAGGCGTTCAGTATATATCAAAGTTGTCCTTAGCATTCGGCAACACCAAGATAGGTGCCGAAGTTAGGCGCTTCTTTAATTCACGAAACTCTTTTCACACTTGAGGCGTCCACATACTTTTCTCCTTTTTCAACAATTACGTAAGAGGTCTCGCAATTGATGAAAAACCTTCAATGAATCAGTGGTAATATCTCGCCATACCAAGGAAACTTCTAATCTGGGTAACTTACTTTGGTTGTTCCCAATGTAACACTGCCTCTACTTTCTTTGGATCGACAGCTACTCCTTCGGCAGTCATTACATGACCTAGGAACTCTACCTTCTTTTTCCAGAAGTCACATTTGCTAAATTTTGCATATAGTTGGTTTTCTCTTAGCTTTTCCAAAACCATCCTTAGATGTTCTGCATGCTCTTCTTCTGTCTTGGAGTAGACTAGGATGTCATCAATGAAAACGACGACAAACCTATGCAAGTATTTCATGAATACTTTGTTCATCATGTTCATGAAATATGCGGGGCATTGGTCAATCCAAAGGACATGACCGTTGATTCATAATGCCCATATCTCGATGAAAAAAGCTGTCTTTGGTATGTCCTCAGTCCGAATTTTTAATTGATGGTATCTGGATCGAAGGTCTATCTTATAGAAGACTCCCGCTCCTCTTAACTTGTAACACCGGCGTAAGCCCATAGTGAATGCTACCAAAACCTAATCAACTCAATGGCATCTCTACAAAATTATGCGTAATCAACCAAACTCTAAAACCGGCTTAAAACTAAGCCACGAAATTTACAAAATTTAAGCATGACCACTCTAGAAAAGAGGGCATCCACTTTCGTGATCAAAAGAACAATAGCGATATAGATATCATTCATTCAACCAAGATGAAACATTCTAGCAAGTCCTTAGATATCAATCACACACCCACTAGCAATTGATAAATTACACCACAACAAAACAACACTTTACAACCACATTAGATACGATCGGGCTTTATGAATTAATTTAAGGAGATGATGACCGAAGTGGTACGCGTGCTTCTACTCCCATCCGAAGAATCGACTTCAAGGTACCTAGAACAGGGAAGCAAACAAGCGTGAGTCAAGACTCGACAAAGTGCAACAAGTAGGAAAGGTAAAGCATTAGACTTAAATGCAACTATTAGAAAACATCAAGTAGCAGTTCCTTAAATTGACATCCGTAAATCAGGAAGCAGTTGAATTCATAAGAGATCCACAGCGTAAAACACGATTACTCCATCATTTAGATAACCATTATTTAAGCTGAAACATCCAGCGGCGGAGTAATGCAGCTCCACTTACCTCAACCAACTTGACAATGTAACAAAACCTTACCCATGCCTCGGGAATCAATGCGGATGAGCCCGACTCAACTCTCAACTTTGTTCTTTCCATTCTCATCAATCAACATTTATCAATCGCAATACACAAGCATAATGAAATACTTTTGTGCTTTCCTTCACATAATATCTCATACATATATGCAAAGATATATAATGCAACACAATCATGCATTTCATTCACATAATATCCCATGCGAATCGCAATGATATATAATGCAACACAACCATGTATTTCATTCACATAATATCCCATGCATATCTGCGATGATATATAATACAACACAACCATGCATTTCATTCACATAATATCCCATGCATATCTGCGATGATATATAATGCAACACTGACCATGCATTTCATTCACATAATATCTCATTGCATAAGATGCATTATGCATGTCTCATCTCTTCTTTAGCTTTTATCTGGGGTATGGCCGAGTGCACACCCGTCGGTGTGCACCCTCACATTCCCCTTCCACCCCATGGTGGAGGGTGCCTACTCTTACTGACTCGCTCCCACACACCCAAGTATACGGGACTACGAGGTAGGACTTTCGTGCTCACTACATGTGAGCATAGAGGCCCGCATCAGAATGGGTCACCTCTTCCATCATGAAAGCACAAATGCAATGGACATAAATAAATTTGCAAACTACATTCATTTCTTACATCCACAAAATTACCATTCTCAACATTCAAATCAACTTCTCAACACTCGTATCCATATTCTCAACAAATCTTATCATCATGGTCAATCTGTCATGAACACTCGCACTAAAGACATAATTCAATTTTCAAGATAGCAAATCAACTATTCCTATTAATCCAACCTCACAGCGTCATTATTCACATTCACCTATCCTAGTAGTAAACAATCTTATGAGCGTGTGATATAGCAATATGTCGATTTAGCGATTATCTGAGGTCCATCAAACAACCCACAAAGCATTCACTCCAAAGATGCACTTTTCATAAATGCATATATGCATGACCACTCTCAACTTTCATATCCATAAGGTCACATATATCATCAACACTTACATAAGCATACAATTGCATATCATGACCACAATTGAGCCATTTTCATAACTCAAATCTTATATCTTTTATATTCCCATTAGCCTAATCATACTAGGGAGCATAATCAAGAAATATATATAAAAGGTAACACATGACATATTGACAGGGCATATGATTCATCAATTCAACACACACACAACAAACAAACATTGATGCACTTGCATATAATCTCGGTTTGAGCGATAGCATAACCAATTAACCATTCTCCTTCACCTAGCATAAGCAAAATCAAACATGAAAATATTAAAATAACACATGGATAATCATATGATTGCAAAACCAAATAGCCACCTAAACCACATCCGAATACAATGCACTTGCCTTCAACTTCTCGAGGCGGTGTGGCGAGGCGAGGTTGCCACACCGGGGTCACACCACCTGCACATGGATATAACCCACTCAAAACACACCCACAATTCAACACAAGACTCATCACTAAGTTGGCTTCGCAACCTACTCTTAAAACCGAAAACAGAAATCTGCCAACGGGACAGCACTTAGTAAAAGCGGGCATAACTTTCAAACGGCTGAACGAAACTTAGCGATTTTGTACTTCATTGAAAGATAATTTGATTTTCTACAACTTTTTCTATAGCCGACCGACCGGGAAAAGCACCGATTATTCCCATATTTGCAACGAACAGCAGACGAATGCAATTTAACTCGTTCTGGACAGCAATCGGTAAAATATACATAACTTTTAATTGGCTTCATGGATTTTCGTGTTCTTGCACTCAAATTAAAGGGGATTCGACGATCTAAAACTTTTTCTATATCCAATATTCATGAGACCAATCTAACAGCCCCAAATCTGAGCTACAAAGTCAGGCAGAAAAATACTCGAAAATCAGAAAATGGTTCCCTCCAACAATAGCTAGTTCCCTCCAAAAATTTCACATCTAGCAACCCTAGAACACTCAAAACCACCAGGAAATCCTCATGAACACAGCAAGAACAGGCTCAAGCTTCACCTTTACTTACCCACCCATGGAGGAGGAAGGAGAGCAGCACCAAAGGAGTGGCGCCACGGAGGAACTTCTTTGAGGAAACGCCAGGAGGAAGCTTCGGCGGGGAGGCACAGCCAAGAGCGATCACGAGGGAGGCGCAGCCGGGAGGCGATCACGAGGAAGGCGCCAGCCGGGGAGGCGCCTGACACAGGGTTCTGATCGGCGGGAAAAAGCGGAGGCGATCCACCGGGAAGGGAGGAGGCGGCCATGGGAGGTGAGGTGGCTGGAAACCAGGGGGTGGGAGAAAAAATCGGTGCGAGGGGGGAGGCGCATGGGGTGAGGAGGATTGTGGGCTAGGGTTTCAATTCTTCCCAAAGGCCCAAAGAACCCCTTTCAAGCCCAGTTGCTCCTCTAGCCCAAAACCCAAGGGTCCTCCTAAAGCCCAAGATATGCCTTTGCAATAACATAAATATATAATCTCCCCTAAAGCTCACTTGCAATTTTACAAGCCGACTGAAATTAACCACAAAAGCTTTACGGCCTGAAGAAAATCCTTTACCGATATGCATTCGGCAAAAGTCAGAACTTTTGATAAGATTCTTAAAATCGAGAGACGACAAAAAAACAAATCCGGCTAAAAACCCTGGAAAACCATTTGCGGTACTACATAACTGATCAAAAAGATCGTCTATCCTGGGCAAAGGATATTTATTCTTTATCGTCACCTCATTGAGTGCACGATAGTCTATACACATTCTAAAACTTTCGTCTTTCTTCTTGACAAACAACACCGGTGCTCCCCATGGTGATGAACTTGGTTTGATAAATTCTTTCTCCATCAGCTCCTCGATCTGTTTCTTCATCTCTACCAACTCTCATTAGACATCCGATAAGGTCTCTTTGCAATAGGAGGCGGTTCGAGGCACTAACTTCGATGACAAACTCAATCTCCCTATCCGGTGGCATTCTGGCAAGTCTTCGGGGAAGACATCGAGAAACTCTTTTACTCTTGGCACATCTTCTGGGCGATAGTCTCTGGGTTGTTGACCATAAATTTTCCATCTTGAATTTGTGGTTGCTTGAAATTCCACTTTTCTCCATCTTGGATCTCTCTGAGACACTACTCTGCGGCCACAATCAATACGGCTTTGTGCTTGGTCAATAATCCATCCCAAGGATTCGTCCGGGGTTTGAGTATCTAGCACTTCTCGGGTTTACTAGAAACACTACTTCATTAATGACTAAGCTTAACTCCCAAGCATCCTTGATTTGATTGAAGTTCGGACCGGTGATTGTACTAATAATGTGCACTTTAGTTTTACCACTTTCATCCCATTCCCCAAAAAAACTTTAGAAATAAATGAATGGGAAGCTCTTGAGTCAAATAAAACAATTGCACATCTTGAGTTAACCAAAAACTTACCCGATCTGACGTCATTGCATCATGAGCTTCAGTTGGTGCGTGATGTGGTTCACTCGACCTCTAACAATTGTTGAAGGCGTAGCTCGGTTTAGCCTCCTCCACGACTTGCGGCTAGTGTTGGCGTCTTTGTCGGCGTTGGCCCCGATTAAAAGGTAGGGTCACATTTCCTCTCTTTGGGCAATGATTGGCGAAATGCTGGTTCATTACAATTGAAACAACGCCTCCTTTGGACTATCTTGATCGGTTCTCGTGAGTTATTCCCACAGTAGGTGTTACGAATCCACGACTTGATGATCCGGTGTAGAAATTATCTTCTGGTTGGTCATTTGCGGCTTGAATCTAGCAAATTGTTGAGGATTGGCTCTCACCCTCAACTGGTTTGGATGTCCTCCTTGATTGTTCATCGTAAACTACGGTCTTCGCCCGATTTCTTTGCGCTTGTCCTCTAAGATCGATGCCTTATTTACCAATTCTGAAAATCTGGAAGCGTGTGGGTGATCGGTCCCTGCAGCCGAGTTAAGTCCCTTCATGAGCCGGATGCCTTGCTTTGTCGTTGCCACATCCTCTAGCACATAATTGAAGCCAAGCGAGGTGAATTTGTTCAAATAATCAGCCAGCGATTGGCCTCCTTGTTTCGAAGATCGGAACTCTTCCTTTTTGAGTTCCATCATTCATTCCGATACATGGTCTTGGCGGAAGAACATCGTAAATTCCTCGGGTGATCTCAGGGATTCTCGTGGGATGCGGTGGTTTTCCCACCATTCAGCTGCAAGATCCTTCAAGTTGATGGGGGCGTCTGAGGACCTTCTCATTGGGTGCACATTGGGATATGTGCAATTTCCTTTCTATAGTCCGTAGCCAGTCATCGGCCTCTATTGGGTTAGCATTTCCCGAGAATATTGGTGGCCTAGTCCTCATGAAGTCATATAGTCGGGATTGAAACTGGTTTCCCTGGTGTATGTTCTGATGATTGTTATTGTTGGCGACAGCTTGATCCTACATCTGCTGCATCTGATGCATCATCGTTTGCATCAGCTGGGTCTGAGCAGCGAGGAAAGCTCATAGGTTTTGCATGTCAACTTGTGGTGCTACCTGAGGAATCGGTGCATTGTTACGTGCCTCCTGCTGCGAATCGCTTCCTCGCTCGCTGCTTCCGCAGCGTTTTCACCATCGAGGAACAACAAGGTTATAGGAAAGAGAGAAGAGAAGATAAATGCAAGAAACTAGTGCGGGGAGAAAGGTTTGACTCAAAAACTTAAGCAAACAATTACTAACTTGGTATGGTTGCTTATCAAGCCTAAAAAGCTCGCAACACATCTTGCACACTCGACAAACAAGGAAAACCAAATTAACCTAAACACAATAATCTACCGTCTAAGAGGTAGCACTTCTATCTTAGGCGCGCAACTCTTCACACACGAGTCTCAGCGGATACTAAAACATTGGTTCTTCTAGCTTCTGGAACACTTTATCGATCCACTTTTCTTGAGTTCGACGATTCCTATCTTCACGATCTTCAGGATTGGCAGCGACACCCAGCGCTTTCTCCTTAAGTGTGAAACAACGATAACTATTTGGAACGACTCAAATAAGATCTTCATTTAAAACAACGGGGAAAGATAGATATTTTCAGCAATGAAAAAAGAATAGAAGAATAAGACAAGTCAAGAACTTATCATTCTTTCAAGTTAAAATTTTCTTTTAGAAAATAATTTTGAAGTTCCTAAAGAACTTCCAATCTATCTAGGGTCAAGACATGTCTGATCGGTATGGCTCTGATACCTATACATCGGCTTCGAATTTGAATTCGAACACTCGATGTGATACACGATCGAGGATCCTTGTGGTGCTCACAGATCTACAGAGATGATTACCATCACACATACAGCGGAATAATAACAATAATGTATTTATCTCATAATAAACTGTTAAGACCTTAAGGTGACCTTACAATATTAAGTCACGCGAGGTTGAGTTGAGTAAACAAATAACGGCGGTGGAAATAAATCTTTGTGAAGCCCAGGTTGCCACGAACAGCCCGGCTAGGCTCGCTCCTAGTTAAATCGGCTCCTCCACGGAACTCCTCCTCCAATGCAGTGTAGCTTCTTCTTCAAGCGAGGTTGTGATGTTTGCAAGGGGGTAAGTACACCGTACTCAACAAGTCATGCAGAATGCAATCTAATATACTACATGCCAAGCTTATTCCAATGGAATAGCTTAAAGGTTTATTGCAACAAACAACATTTAACAAATAACATAAGTAGATTGAACGGTAAAAACAAGTAGAATTATCAATAACTTTTCGGAAGATAAGTAAAAACATTTCACATCCTAATTCATACTTCCATCAACTTCATCATAAACCCAACCACATCTTTAACAAAGTCTAACCCTTGGTTGTAATCACAGAGCAATGCCCAATACCGTGGATCACGGCTATTAGAATAGTTTGTACACTCTGCAGAGGTTATACACTTTACCCACAAGATCTGATCAAACACCACAAAGCGAGTAACGTAACAAAGCCTTTCCAAAGATCCGTCTAAACCCGATCTGCTTGCTAAGTTCAACTTTGAAGGATACACCTCCTATGAGGGTTCCCTCTTGCGCTGTGAGTTTTACCACTTTCGTACACGGGACTCACTCCACCACAGCAGATGCAGAAGAATAGATTTCACAATTTATTCAGCTAGGTTCATCCCATTTCGAACTTGTGGTTGTATGAATGGCTCGAGGTCAAAGGCTACATGAGGTTAAGTTCTTAATTGATAGAGGCAAGACTTCCCAAAAACTCATCATGTCAACATCACGAAGAATATGCGCTTGAATCGCTGGGCTACATAGATATGTACGGAAAATCGAAAGATACCTTTGCAAGCTCGGAAGGACCTTAAACTCTTGGAGCTAGCGAGCGACCTACATCCCAAAAAAAGAAATGACAACATTACCTATGTCCTGCGAGCTACACTCTAAGCAAAGAAGAAAAAAAAAGCATGATAGAGTTCTGAGCAGTGTGAAGGTCCCTTAGGATACTCCTCGAATGTAAAGAGACTCATAAACACGAAAGAGAATAAAAGCGTACATGAAATCCCATGGTGTCTTGTATTTAATGACACAGTTGCTCGATGGGTTGTGAGAGGCATCTTGCCGAGAGTGGTGCGAGGGACAATCACAAAGCTGTGTTCTTTTTTCAGCGGTTTCCGCGAAGGTCATCGACCCGGATAAACTAAGTAAGCGCAGGATGACGTGGTACAATGTGTGGTTAGTTTTGATATGATCTTTCCTCCTGCATTCTTTGATATTATGGTTCATCTCACTTGTTCACCTTGTCAAAGAGATAGGTATTCTCGGACCGTATATCTACACAACATGTTCCCTTCGAGAGGTACATGAGTGTGCTAAAAAATATGTCTTATGCTTGTTCTCGTCCAGGAAGGATGCATTCGAGGTCCCTCTATTTAAGTGCCGATGGGTCAAACTGACTTCAGCGTGAAGGTCGACAAATGCGGTATGACAATCGTGGACCTCACATGAGAGTCGACTATAGGCGCAAACCGTTAAGTCCTTCTGAGCGATGTGAAACAGTCTTCTACATAATGGACATGTTAAGCAAACCTAAAAACACAAGGACAAGCGGAAAGATTGTAGTACTAAGCCAAAAGCGACCGTGGTTCTCCAAGGCAAATGAAGGATTGTTGGAGTTGAGGGCGTCAAAGGCGAGGAAGAGTATAGTCGGTTCGGCGAGATCCTCCTTTACGCTATGGATGTCGACATAAGCCTCCTCAATGACACGAGATGTGGATACTCCTTTCATCGTCGCGATCATAATGAAGGAACACTTGTAAAGACAAAAGTCGTTACTACTTAAGATGTACCATTCTTTGTATGAACTATGTATATGTAACACGAGTCTTCTCTTGTATGAAGTGTTTATTTGGAATGAATGTAAAGTGCCAAAATTTTTGGAATGAAAGTAAAGTGCTAAAAGCTTTTTTAAAATTTGTGAAATGAAAGTGAAGTGCTAAAAGCTTTTTAAAAATTATGGAATGAAACTAAAGTGCTAAAAGCATTTTTAAAATTTCTAAAATATGAAAGTGCTAAAAGCTTTTTAAAAATTATGGAATGAAACTAAAGTGCTAAAAGTATTTTTAAAAATTCTAAAATGAAACTAAAGTGCTAAAAGCATTTTCAAAAATTACTGAAAAAACTGAAGTACTAAAAGCTTTTTAAAAATTATGGAATGAAACTAAAGTGCTAAAAGCATTTTTCAAAAATTCTGAAATGAAACTAAAAGTGCTAAAGCATTTTTTTAAATTACTGAAATAAATGAAGTGCTAAAAGCTTTTTAAAAATTATGGAATGAAACTAAATTTCTAAAAGCTTTTTAAAAATTCTGATATTAATTTTACAAGCGGTTGCTACTAACAACCGCTTGTATATATAATTACAAGCGATTGATAATACCAACAGCTTGTAGAAAACTGTCTGATAAAAAAAAAGAATGGCAAGAATGTGGTTGAACAAGGGTGGATGAGCCCTGACACTCAAGCCACGCACTAGCGAGGAGGAAAGATCTTGTCAAACAATATGGGCCATATTGTTTTGAATATTACCGGTCGGCACTTCTGGCGGTTGGTATTAATAGCAGCTTGTAGCTTTAGCTCTATAAGCGGTTGATAATACCAACCGCTTGTAAGCTAATATCCACAAGTGGTTAATAATATGAACTGCTTGTAGAAGTCCTCCCTCTACAAGCGATTGGTTCTAAAAACCGCTTGTGGGGATATTTTACAAGCGGTTGATAATACGAACCGCTTGTAGAAGTGCTCCCTGTATAAAGTTTACACGGCCCGCCTTTTTCTCACACCCCAAATTTTCTAAGTCCCCGCTCGAGACCCTGCACCACTGCCTCCTGTGTCTCTCCGACCACCGCCACGTCGCCTCTGCCGAGACCCCGCGCCGCCGTCCTCGTTAACGCCATCGCCCTCCTCCGCCACCCAACCATCCCGGCGCCCTCCACCCTCGCTAGTCGACCCCCGCGCTGGTGCCCTCGTCACCGCCGCTACTCCACGCCGCCAGCACCTCCTCCGCCACCTTGCCGATGCCTCCTCCACCACCAAGCCGCCGCCACACCGCCATTCCACCCCAGAGGACCAAGAGTGCAATTTGCTGCCGTCGTCCTCCCTCTCTAATCGGTGCACTTAAGGTGTTGGTGAAATGCCCATAAGGTGTTCGGCTATTTTGTGGTGATCGATGGTGTGTGTGGGTTAATTGTGGTGATCTGATCTTGCAATATTATTCATGCATGCTAATTGCATCATACATTTCATAATTGAAAAGGAGCAGCATGTGTGCCACATGAGCAACTATATATGAGCAAAGTTTCCCAATTTTCCTGCATGATAATACTATGTACATTTGTCTCTTATATGCGAGAATCTTGTCGAAGATTCTGAAACTATCTTGACATTTTTGTACATGACTATAGAACCTGTTCTCGGCATAATCCAAATTAATTATATTAATTTAACCTCCGTCACTTTTACCTTCTTTGCAATTTGATCTCCTTAATCCTCATAGTTTGTTTTATATCAGCCCGATGTGTATCTAGTGGAACATACTTACTACAGATCTCATTGTGGGGATTTGGATGTGCGTGATTGTGATGCCATATCTGAGATCTGAGATGCCACATAGTATGCATGGTATTTTGGAAGCTCTTCTTTCATGCATAAAACTGTCTTGAATTCTCTAGTTATGAAGTACTCAAGTATAATTTGTGAAAAAATAACTAGCTACTATCTGAATTTATTCAGATTGATATCCCTTGAAATTATGGCACTCATTGTTTTAGAAGTGGTCGAGATGAAGATAAGGACTCAATAAAATTTGTAATAAAAATAATGAATCATTCTTATTCCACACTAATATGATATTCAAAAAATAAAATAAGGTTATAAATCCACAACTAGAATGTTAGTAGTCTATTACACAAAAAAGAAAGCAAGCGATCATTCCATGTCAACCAAACCGTCACCTCGTGGCTCCGCCTCTTAGTGTCTGGACGCTCTCACAGTAGCCATGCTTCTTGAACTTACAGGGGCTGGTCAAGCCGCCCGAGACCTTCTCCAGCGACATCGGTGCGGCGTTGAGAAAGGTCACAGATGCTGACCAACCCGTCAGCTGTCAAACACTGTAATGAACGTGTGGATGTTTGATATCAATGAAATGTGTCAATTGTATATGTATCATGTGAAATGTATTAGTATATGTGAAATGTATAAGTATATGTGAATTGTCAATTGTATATGTATCATGTGAAATGTGTAAGTATATGTGAAATGTATAAGTATATGTGAATTGTCAATTGTATATGTATCATGTGAAATGTGTAAGTATATGTGAAATGTCAAATTGTATATGTATCATGTGAAATGTGTTTGTATATTTTCAAGTCGAAATAATATTATATTTGTTTTGTGGTGCGAGGAAAAATTTATTATAATATGCTTGTGTTGTAATCTGTAATATGGTTGTTTCAAAGTAATATGATATTTATGTCAACATTTTTTGAATTAGGATAGATGGCGCAACGAGGACATGGTGACCCTACTTTCGACGAGGAGAACAGTTCTTCTTTGGACTCCATCATATTGAGTAACATCGAAGGTGATGCTAGCTTATTGCTTGCTTGAGGAAACTATATTTGGTTCGGTGAGGCCGTTGAAATTTCGCGTAGATGAAACCATTAATATTGGAGCCGCTAAGTCCATTAACTCTTGGTTCGGCTAGGATGAGGTATAGCCAAAGAATATAATCCCGTGGACAAGTTAATTAATCACAATTCATTAATATAATACACTCTGTCACATTTATACATATGTTTGTGTATTTCAAGCCCGTACATCGAACAACCAATCCAAGCATCGGGGACCTAACAAGAAGCCATCCACAAAGCCGTGCTTACCAATGTTAACAACGAAGGGATGCGATTGCCCCTTTTCGTGAGTTGGGCGTACAACAATGCTTGCGGTTACCACGTGAGGATCATGTCCCAATTAGCATCGAGAAAATGGGCCAAAGTTCCTTAAGCTACCAGGACACCTCTCGGCAAGATATTAAGGAAAATTTCACATTTCTGAAGGGTCACAAGACAAGGCCAAGAAATTCACTCACGAAGAAGATGGCAACATTGTTTGAGCGTGGAAGAGCGTCTCTCGGCCGCAAAGTATGTCGAGAAGGGAGAAAGACCGACTTCAACCAATTTCCTAAATTTGGCGGATCCTTTGGGAAGCATTCGAGGAGTACAAATTTGTCGGTGAGGCCGGGCCGCAAGTCGGAAGAACAAAATTTGTCGACGATCGGGATCATCCGACCGCATAAGAAATGGGATGGAAGTCGGTGTGATCACGGGACCAGCAGCGGTAACCTTTCGAGCGGAGGAGAAGTGTAGGCGTGGTTATGGTGAACAAGGCGACAACGGCGGGAGGCCGAGATTTATCTTGGTTCGAGCCTGTGGAATAATAGCTCTCTCGATCACCTTGCGGCGATTTTCTTGGCTATTTTTGAGTACAAGGATGTATTCTGACTCAAGTTTAACGATGGCTATGTCTAAGCTCGAGCTATGGCGTGTTGTCTTCGTCCCCAAATTGTGCTTTCTTGGTCTTTATACCTCCTCTTGCATAGCAGACGGAGAGATTCCGGGAAGTAGCCTTCATGCGTTGAGGGTGGCGATGCGCTCCGAACTTATTACGGCACTGCTGCTGCCCTTACGACCAGCGCCTTGGGCAGCCGCCGGTCAAATCTTGATCCGAAATCAAGGATGGACACAGACTACGACGAGGGCCCGCCCGAGCTTCGAGGTTGCGGGGCCGTGCTGGGTCCGATCGCGCTCTAGGTCGAGCGGGGCGAGTGCTCAGGTCAGGGAGCGCTCTAGGTCAGCGCCTCGGCACGGGCGTGGCACTGGGCCACCGATCTCGGGGATCCAGATTGACCGTCTTGTGCGGCGGTCAAGGACTCCGATCCTCGTCGGCTAGCCCCAGGCTTAAGGTCGTGGCAGCAGGCCGACCTTGAGTCTCTGATCGAGACGATTCGCGAAATTCTCTTGAGGTCGAGGTCGGGCGGAAGCGTAACGTCCAGACCCGGGTAGCGACTCTGGCGCCTCTTGATCTCCGAAACCTGAATGCGGATCACGAGCGGTTGGCGACACTTGCTGCGTCTTGAAATCGCGGCCCGGGCCTTAATGCGCTGTCAAATCGTGGCGGCGCACCTTGAGCGCCATGGACCCGGCTTCAGCGGCGGCCTGACCCTTAAACACAAACGCGGCGCCTTTTGAAAGAACCCGTCCGGTAGCCCGCCGTCCTCCGAGCCTCCTTGCCCAAGCAAAATCTCCTCCCCACCCGACCAAAACCGGCGCAATCGCCATGGCCAAGCTAGGGAGGAGCCACCTTGTCGGCCGCAAGGATGAAGGAACTTCGAAACCACAGGATTGCTTTCGATCCATTCATATGGCGGCTGCCGAACAGCAGGCAAGCCGCAACCCAAGGACAGCGAGATCGTTTGCAGAGCACTATGTCCTCTTGACTGCGTGCCGGAGGCGAGTTCATCGCGAGGTCCTCTCCAGTGCGACATCGAGCTCATCAACCTAGTGCCAAACTCTGTTCTCCTTCTCACCATCTTCTCCCATCTATTAGAGGATTCCTAGGGATCGCCAGGCCCCTCGCTCTTCTTCGGTGCTTTAGCCTCTTCGCTCAGGAAGGACCCGTGGTGGGATGCCTCTACTTCCGACTAAGAATTCGGGCTCAAGTGGGCCTTCCCAAGTTCCAACCTCGGGACTCCCTCGGCCGTGTGTCAGGCGGTGGTTCTACGAAGAGGCGAGTCGGCAAGATCTTGGTGTACTGAGGGCCCCCATCCCGGGAAGAAGGGACCCGGGCGGGACGACCTCAAGGTCGATGAGGAAGCCATCGCCCTCATACACATCGTGCCATCGCAGCGGCCTCAGCAGGCGGCGATTGCCAACGACTTTGCGGAATCGCGTGTCCCTCTCCGGGAGGATGCACCCGTTTCTGAGATCCGAGGCATGACGACCCGACCTGCGAGGTGCATCGATAAGCCTTCTTGTCCCAAGGTCTTGCTCGAGTCCACCTTCGATCTTTCTGGCAGTAGCCTCTTTTTGCGATCTTGGAAGGAATCTGGAATCGCTTCGGGATATACGAGATGTTGGAAAATGGCGCCGAATGCGTAATTGGCGACCACTGTCCCAAAAGCGTGCTCCGTCGCAAGGCGAGTAGAATCATCCGACCAAGCGCTCGAGTAATCGCCCACGAGCCCCTCTTGAGCCGCTTAGCCCGCAGGATCACTAGGAGTTGTTAGAGGCGGCGGAGGATGCTCCCCGCGTGAGGGGCAAGGAGCAAAAGGGAGGAAGAGGCCTCTAACTGGCTGGGCCGGGCCACCCGGGGCGAAGAAATCACGTCGAGTGGGGGTGTGCCATAGTAGGATCACCGGTCGAGCCCAGAGCCCGTGCTTGCGTGCCTTCTTTGGCAGCAGCGCTCTCCCCTTTGTGGCAGGAAGCCTTGCGGCCGCCCGCTAGGACCTCGAGCCCTCTCCGGCTCAGGACCTCAGCTCGAGCCCCACGCAGCAGGTGGCGTGGAGCCGGCCACGAGCCAGAGACCCGATCGCGGCGTCAGCGTAAGAAGCGCCCCTCGGCCTTGGGGCAGCAAGGCCTTCATCGACCTCAGCGGAGGTGGCGTCGGGTAAATTCACAGCTTCTTGGACTTCTGCCTTCTCGCATCTTTACGGCTTAGTGTATGTTTTTGATCGCGGACCTCGAGCACGAGCTCGAAACTTGCGTTTGTGATGCTGTTGTCGAGGCGAGTCAGAGTCAGGAGGAGGACACCTTCGAGTTGGTCCTGCTGACCTTCACGTCCCGACGCGGACCGCCTTAGACCGTAAGCTCGCCCCGGTTGGTGAGTTCTACCAAGGGCTCGACGACCCAGACGAAGAAAAACCACCCCGTCCGGCCCGAAGATTTCAGCACCGGCAAGGTGGGAGTCATCGCTGCCGCTGATCCCCCCGAGGTCGATGTGGGAGATGGCACCCGGAGTGCCACGGTTGCCGCCGCGGGGGCACCTCAAGCCGGCCTGTCCGAGGCCGCGTCCGGTTCCAAGGTCGCGATGCCCCAAGCCGCGGGAATGGACAGCACTGTGGGAGACCGCGCGGTGGATCCGGTGGCCGCTCCCCCGGCGCCGGAGGTGAGCGGGGCCCCGACCATTGAGGTTGGGCTCGATGTTAATGGCGCAGTAACTCCTGTCGGAAAGCCGGACGGGCCCTGCCCGCAGGGCGGGCCGTGGAAGCTCTGGCGCCCCTACTCCGGAGAGTCGGACCCGTGGTCGTGGCGGCGGGATTCAAGCCTCCACCAAAGACTGGCGGTGGCGGCCCCTAGCCAAGATCTTGGCCGGTGAGGTCGAGGTCGACCCGGCCTCGTGGTGCTTGGGAGAAGAACACGAGATCGACCGCTCTCAAATCGAGGTGTCAACGCAGAGTTCACCCGTCTGTGGCGTCGAGAATCGTCTTCCGCGTGGTAAGGGATCCTCACATGCCCCTGCAGCGTTAAGTCGAGTTTTTCGCCAGCTTCTTACCTATGCCACTTTCCCGTCCTCTTAAGGCGTGGCAGCGTCTCCCGGGGCTACAAGGTCTCCTGAGCATGCCGGCGTGCTCGAGGGCTCCTCAATGTAGTGGAAGCGTGGGAGGCGGCCGCCAAACTGCACAACCATCGAGGTCGACCAAGCGAGCTCGGCAAGGCTAACGGGATCTCGGCGACCTTCATCGGACGATGGTGGCGCGGGGAGGTGTCCCACGCGCCGAAGCTCGAGCAAACCAGGGCCTCTGGCGTGAGCACAACTTTAAGGCCGTGGAGTGGGAGCAGACTCGGCGACCAAAGCGCTCGAGGCGCTTGAGACCCAGCCAAGGTAGGCGCCGGAGAAGGCGCATGAACGAAGCCGTCCTTGGACTCGGCCTTTCGAGGCCAAGTGAATAAGGTCGAGTCTTTGGAGAAGGCCGTCGCCGAAAGCAAAGCGATTTCCTCGGCCAAAGCGGTTCGCAGACAAGCGCCAAGGTTGAGAGTGTTGGGCAGTCGCGCCGAAAGCGGCGACTTCCTCGGTCAAAGCGCTTGAGCAAACACGCCGCCAAGGTCGAGCATTGGAGAAAACTGCCGCCTGACGAAAACTTCTCGGCCAAAGCGTCCCAGTGAGGCCAAAACCGCGAAGGAGGAGAACCTCGCGCGCCACCAAAGCGCTTCGAGGCCGAAGCGTGCGGTCGGCCGGAGAAAACTTCAGGAGAAAGCGTCTTCGGGCTCGAATCAAGGCCCCAGGACTCGAGGAGAAGCTTGGCGTGTCGGCAAAGCGGCGCCTTAGCCCAACGAAAGACGAAAGCGCGAGCGTGGATGCTTGCAGCAAGCCCTCGGCTCGAGGTGAGATAAGCGACCACGAGGGCAAAAAGTAGCCACGCTCAGCGGGAAAAACTTGTCCGCGAGATGGCGACACTGTAAAAATGTTAAAAAGCAAAAATGCACTAACGAAACAGATTGCTTTTTGGTGAACAAGAAACCTTGTCCCTATTTTAAATCTATAGTTGGGGATACTTGAGTCCTTAAAGCCCGCTTGTTTGCGTGCAGCGTTCTTTTTTGGTGCGTGCGCCAATAGGATAGCCTAATCCGGCCCGTTGGGCCCGAGGCTGAGCGGCGTGCCTCGGGCACAAAGGCGTAGAATATGGACAAGCGGCCACGACCTGCGAGTTGAGACAAGTCCACAAAAAGTAGAATGGCCTTGAAGCGAAACCCGTTAAGTAAGCGGTCACATTCGGATAGCCTTTCGAGCGACCATCGTGGCCATGCGCATTGCCTTGATCAAAATGGCGAGGCTCTCGATTCGGGCCGGACACGAGAGAGAGCTAGATTAGCGAAGAGGTTAAACTACGTTTAGCTCTTCCTTTGGGGTGAATATCAAACTCGCGACACTTTAGACTAGGAGCCGAATCGCGGCGTACTGAGGTCGTGTTCGTAGAAAAAAGGTCTCGGGAAAAAGAAGCGGCAGACAACACAAGTGGTAGCAGGCGTAAGAAGCGAGAACAAATGAACAGCTTTATTGAAATTTAAGGTATAGAGATTACACAAAAAACTTTGAAGGCTGATCTATGTTCCACGAGCTAGAGAGCTCTCACGCCATCGGGCATCACTAGCCAGTAAGCCCGTCGTCTGTTGAAACGACTCTGTGGGGCCCTCCACGTGGGGATAACTTGTTGGTGTTGGATGAGCCTGAATCCGCCTCGGGGCTGGGTCCCCAACAAGGAGCTTCTAGGTCGTGCCGGCCGAGACACATGTCTGCGAAGAGCTTGCGGGTAGTCGTTGATCGTGGCGATTACGACATCTTACTTCTTCTGCGAGGTAGGTCGAGGACCGTTAGTGCTCGAAGTCGACTTGGTCGACCAAGCTGACCCTGGTGTCGAGGTTTGTTACCGACAATAATGAAAAGGGGGCTAGGCGCTGGATCCAAACTCGATGGTTCGCACAAGACACCGGATGTATACAGGTTCGGGCTCTCACGGTGGAGATAATACCCTAGTCTGTGCTCTGGAATTATGAGTGGCTAACTTATTTTACGATGATGTTCTCATCCTATATCCCGTTTTCCTCCGCCTCCCTTTATATAGCGAGAGGAGGCGAGTTACAAAGAGTCCCACTCGGATCTGAGGTGGAGATTATATCTCTTTCCTTATCAGTTATACATGATAGCGGCTAGGATTACATTTGTATCCTCTCTAAGCAAGGTTGGTTTCCATCTTGAGGTTTCCTTGTTGCGCATGGCGGCTTTGCCTCTGAGCAATACCCATCTTCATGTAGTCGGCTTGGCCCATCCTCTTGGGTGGTCCTCTCGGTCCGCCATCTTGATGCAGGGATCCATATACTCCCAAGAGTAGCGAGTGCTGCGATCGAATGCCGCCTTCCTAATCGCGCCCAGGCGGAGTCAAGCTTCACGGCGAAAGTGCTTGATTCTTGATGTAGTTTCCGACTTGTTTTCCTTTCGACCAAGTGCCCATTGTAGGCAAAGAGATCGTGAAGAACTCAATAGAGCTCCACGTGTTGAATTATATCCATTGTCGCGGTATCAGGTGAGTGGCTCATCATGGGGCATACCGTATCCCAAAGCGATATCTGAAGTCAAAACACTTTTCTCGCTCAAAGGCGAAATTCAGCGCCGCTCCTTTAAATTCATTACATTTGCCGAAATTCTTCGATGTAAATCGTTGAAGCGTTGGCCCACACGTCGCATCCAAATTTAGTAGCCACGAAATCATGTATATGCATAACAAAAGTGTAAAACAACTCACTTTCGGATGTGATGTCCGATGGTTTATATATAATTTTAGAGTTTTTACTCCTTTTCCTTATTGATTTTGAATTCATCAAGTGGTTTTGACTCTTTTTGTTTAAGCACTCTGCCCGAACTAGTCTAGCCACCGAGCGTCGGAGTCGACTCATAGCTCTTTTTCGAACGCAGCGCATTGGGTGACTAAAGTTCACCGTTCATGGGGTCGAGCTTCACAACTCGAAGATCGCACTTTTCGGAATCATTTGCAATCGTTAAGAAAAAGATGTCGCACAAGCACACTATTAAGTGTAGCCCCGACTTCTTTTAGTTGTGCACTACAAGAAGCAGGGGAAAAATTCGTGGGTTTTTTAAATTTGTGGGCCACAAAAAAACCCGCAATTTATGTATTTAAATTAGTGGGTTTATTAAAACCCACGAATTTAATTAAATAAATGGGCCAAAAAAATACCGGCGAATTTATGTACTTAAATTCGGCGGCTTAAGATAATACCCATGAATTTATTTAAATTAGTGAAAAAAAACAACCCACAATTTGTGCACGACTTAGGGCTAGCCGATCGGCGGGCGTCTCTCTCTCATCTCGCTCTCTCCTCTCTCGCACCGCCTTGCGCCCATGTTGCTCTCCGTGACCCGCGCACGGCCGCCCTCGCTCACGCCGCCCGCTCCGCCGCGCCCCGCCCGCTTCGGCAGCGCCCTCCCGCCACCTCACCACTTGCGCCTGCGCCGACCCGACACTTGGCCAAGCACCTCGCCCGCCTCCTCCCGCCGCCGATTACCAACCGGCTCGCCCGTCGCCGGACCCCATGACGCCGTCGCCCGCCGCCATCCCCATCCCGGGACCCGCCCGCGACGCACGGTCTTCACCGCAGCGCAGGATCGAACCTCACGGTGAGTTCTTCCTCCAGTGTTCCTCTAGTTTAAGTGAACAAATGGATTTGATTGAGCTATGCAGTTGGTGTATATTCGATCGGCGGTAGATTCTAACGGCTTCCATCGCAAACTTAGGAATTGTGCTAT
Source organism: Guadua angustifolia (assembly GCA_036346375.1). Taxonomy (NCBI): domain Eukaryota; kingdom Viridiplantae; phylum Streptophyta; class Magnoliopsida; order Poales; family Poaceae; genus Guadua; species Guadua angustifolia. The sequence goes on from JAYEVE010000422.1 coordinate 766,268, forward strand.
GCAGTTGAATCATGTTCATAGAACAAGGGATGTTGTCATTACAAATGATGCAAAGCTTAGGAATTGTGCTAATGAAGATATTTTGGATGATAACTCATACCTTGATCGGGTTTTACACGTCCAAAGGTATTTTTTTCACACATATATTGTGCACACACTTAAACATAGTTAGCACTATCTAGCTGTATTTTGGGGTGTATTTTAGTATACTACACCTAACTCGCCATTTATTTACATGTACAATGTCTTGTTTCTTCATTCTGACATGTGTTGGCATTGAAAAATAACCATGATGGCGTGAGATGGTTGGGTTTATTAAAAAAAGCTTTAAGCATGCATGATCTTGCCAATTCATGTCAATTTATAATGATTGCTTTGTTTGGGAATTTGTATAGTGACTCCATTATACCCAAGTGTAGTAATGAACTAATGATTATCCGACTAGCATCTTGCATAAGATACATTTGATCTTCGTTTGTTTAGTGAAATTTCAATAAGAAAAATTTCATTGGTTGCAACTCACATCAAGTGTGATCTTTGTTATTATTGTGGGCACTTTGCGCAGACGCACAACATACACAATGAATATCACCACTACTAGGGAAGGTCTTTGGATGGAATCAAATACATTTTGGCAAACATTATCTAATTTGACACTATGCGTGACATGGATGTGTGTCTCTGTCTTTGTGGATAATTTATTGACTATTAATTGTACTATTTTATTTAGTAAGCGTTAAATGTCGTGCATTTACCTAGCACCTTGTCACCTCAATAAATTATACACAATTGTCACCTCAATAATTTATACACAACTTGTCATTTTTATCATTATCTATTCATCTTAATTATCTTTTCTTTTTCTATTATAAACATGTCCTTAGGTTCTTTTCTTGTTACCTCTCAAAAGCATTGCCTGCACGCATTGTGAAGAGATTGATCAACTTTCCCCATTATGCATAAAAGTACAGTTTATTTTTAAGACAAACATTGTAATTTCAATTTCTTCAAAATACACAAGAAACTTATATATGAACTTCATTCAGATATGAACTTATATATGAGCTTACGGTGCTAAGAGATTGTTTTGTTTTCTTTATCTGAGCATGCCATGGGACAATTCGAGAGAAAAGTTTGGCGAATTAGATGATGGCTGGAGGAGCGAACATAGTTCAAAACCCAAGGACTTTGACCTTCTTTAGGTAACAGTTTGTGGATCCTTTGTCGATGATGACTTATGCTAACTATTGTTTTAGGTGCCACGGTGGCACCTTTTGTGAATCCTTGTCATAGAAGGAAGCTATTGTACATTTCGGTATCAATTTAAAAATGTCATTTATGTAACAGCTTGTAATATCTTAATAGTTTTCTTCTATTTAATTAATGTGACACTAGTGAAACCAAACTAAAGCTGTCCAATTTGCAATTATAACTTTACTATAGCTTACAAAACCTAAAATTACACAATTTAAACTACAAAGCAACATGTTCTTGAAGGCACGATAATTGTGTTCTTGTGCTTCAGAGATATATCGGAAGGTCCTTGACTCATACGGTTTGAGAAGATTGATATATATATATATATGTATATATATATATATATATTATCTTTGCAAATGTTTTTTTTATGCACTGAGTGGATGTCCTATTTACTAGAGAGGTCATGCCAAAATTTTGTATATTTCGGTGACTTAGTTTTAAGCCGCTTTTAAAGAGTTAAAAGGTTGGTTCTTGCGTCTTTTAGTAGAGGAAATATTAAATAGCTTAGTTCAAGTAAAGTAGAATTGTGATCAAACAGGAGAACCTTGATTTGGATCCAAGTACAACGAAAATATACCATTGCAATGTCGAGATAAGAGGGATTCCGTAGTCAAAGTTTTCAAGGTTTGTGAAGCTTTTAATATTTTATGGCAGCTTTTTCATATTTATTTTTTCATCATAGCACCTAGGATGCTCCTCACGAGCAAACTTCAAAAGTGTGATGTCCCTCCATCCTTTTCTTTAGTTGTAGATAGCAAGAAAATCAATATCCAAATTTTAGTTTCCAAACACTGCTTTTCTTATGATTTGATATGAAATCATCACATCAATTTTGATATATCTTGCTGAACTTCCTTGATTGATTATAGCATTCCTGAGGTGCAAGTTTAATGGCTCCATTGGAACAATTTTTCTTATAGTTATTTCATGCACAATGTGTAAATAGCATGTAGTGGAAGTGTATTGAGTAAATGTTTTTGTAACATATAGCGTGTATTGACAAGGTGCAGGAACAACGGGCACTCGGTAATATAACTTGATCCGAAAAAAAGACAAACTAAAATTCTATTCATTCCTCCTTTTTCTCCATTGAGAAAATCTGATTGCAACTTGGTTGCCTTTTTGATCGGTGATGCCTACTACTATATGGTGGGTATGTGTACCGATCCTCTCGAGTTACTATAACTCATTTCCTTGTTACTCTTGATCCATTTCATGAGAAAATCTTTTTGTTCACTTAAGGGAAAAAAACTCACGCATTTTCTCTTCTTTACTCTTCTATTAGACAAAGACATGCTTGTTTGGTTGTCTCTTTTGGTATGCTAGGTGTAATACTTTCCATCCGTTGAATAGAATCACTATATGCGTATTTGTCAAAGAAGTGTTAATCACTTGAACTCAAAATCATGTGTTTCATCTTTTAATGGAATTTTCAGAACTTGTTTACATTTTACAGTTCTGGAGATTTAATAAATTATTTCCTTTGAATTTGAACAAACATGGATTGCTTGTTTTGATAAATAAATAGGGGAACTCATGTTGTTTGGGGGTTCAGGACAAAATATCAAATGTTTTAAGTTGTGTAAGTGCTAACTTTGTGTACCATGTTATGATATATATGTTCCTCAGTCCAACAGATGAACTTGGGAGAACGGTTATTTCTGGCGGAAAACAAAGCGGTATATATATATATTAGTTATTGGTATGTCTTGACTATGAATTAAACTCGTGGATTATTCTAACGTTCCTTTATTTTTTATATAGCTTGTTTGACTTATGTTTGCCCCGTGTCATCCACGGATGCTGATTCCAAAGCCATTTTTCTTGAAGATGGAACATGAGAGAGTACGTTTTGTACTTCTATACATTTCAAATTACAAAACTGTTTACTGATTTGAATTTATACTGTCTTGACTAATTTTATGTTTCGTTTCTGCTCGAGGCATCAAGGCCTGTCGCCATGCTTCAGTCTGTGATGAATCGGTGGTAGCGAGTTGGGGAATATCATGAAGAGCCAAACCATCATGAGGAGTTTGAGTTGATGAAGTTTTTGTTCACCGGCTTATCCACACGCATTGAGTTTGTTCACTACCTTACATTTATGGTCCGACAGCGTAGATGGCTTCTAGTCAGGTTTGTGCATTAAGTAATGCCGTAAGGTAGAGAAAATCCCATCGGGAGGATTTTTTGTAAAATGTTTGTCTAGGGGCTAGAAAAGTGATGACATCTACAAATCCAGGTCTTGTTGGGGGAATACCATTATTTCTTTCGAAATTTTCTTGAGTATTCTTTAAGAAAGCCTTTTATCTTCATTCTAAAAAAATGGTGGCAAGCGATAAAACATATCGAATACTTTTTATACTTCTTTGAAATAACATGGATATGTTTCTTTGTTATGATTTAAATATCCTATATTCAACCATTTACATTTTATTCTTGCTACACTTAGTTCTTTTGATTATAAAGTGTGAAGACTACCTATGGGATAATGTCCTTAAAAATTCTAATGTTTGTACCAATAATATTTGGTGATTTGTTGAAGCTTACGGATGTTTCATCTGCTGAAAATGTTACGCTAACGACATATGGAAGCTTACAACCTCCACTTGGAAAGCATAAGCTTGAAGGTATGTGATGCTTAACTCTGTATAGATTCTTGATTTGAACTAGTATTGAAGTGCACAGAGTACACCACAGGCGACAATTAGTGTCTCTTTGTCTTGTTGTATTTGTAGACATTTTACATTATTGTTGGTTTATGAACTTCTTTTTTATGCAGGTAAATCTTTAGTATTGATATATTTATCCAAAGCAGTGGTGCCATTTGTTCTTTGATCTGTGAGTTACATTGGTCGGGGTAATTGCTTTAATTCTACTTTGTTAGTCTTGATGTGGTTTTTTTCAGATTGTAGAGTTCATCTACGTTCTCATTGTCAATTGGTAGTGAAATTTCTTTGAAATGCGGTTGATCCATCTAGGAGCAATCAATCGTGTTATAGATCTACTTTTTGAGTGGGTTAGACATTGCAATCTGCTTCTCATAAACTTGTCAAAGAGTCGACCACGAAATTCATTGGTCACACGACAAGCATAGCTAACAGACTCAATCGGTGGCCAACACCATGACATAATCCAATCACATTTGCGAGGTTTAAATTTCATTATGTAGATGAAACCTTTGCTACCATTGCCATTTGTGACATATTCTTTGGGTTTATTCTTGGTCCTTGCTAGTTATCGATGGATCCCTAGTGCAATGGTATACATGAACAATAATATATATATTATTTGCCAACGAAGAAATGGAATTCTTTTGGTTGAAGAGATTGATTGATATATATATATATATATTATAACCGCAAATGTTTTTTTTGCTGAGTGGATGATTCAAATTGGAGAAGGCTAACTCGGCGTGAGCGGAGGCTCGTCGTAGAGAGCTTGGGGCGCCTCCCACATCAGTCGACTTTGCTGCGAGGATGGGCTGAGAGTCTTGGTAAGCCCCGTAATCTGAATCGTTGTTATTCTTGACCTAGGTTATTGCCTCTTATATATTTTTTTGTATAATGGCTAATAAATTAGTGGGCCACATAAAACCCACAATTTAAGAGATTAAATCGTGGGTTTTATTCAACCCACAAATTTAGCTGATAAATCGTGGGTTTTATTCTGCAATTTAATTAAATTGTGGGTTTTTACATTACGAATTTAATTAAATAAATGGGTTTTTGAACCACAATTTACTAGATTAAATCGTGGGTTTTCTAGTAACCCGAATTTAATTAAATAAATGGTACCCAATTGAATTTAATTGATTAATTAAATCGAGTTAAATTCGTGAACTAAATTGACGGTTTGCCCACCTGCTTAAATTAAATTGGGTTTTGGCTAAATTTGTGGGTTTTGGCCCACGAATTTTTTCATTTTCTTGTAGTGGTGGATTAACTAAGTAGCAAGTCAAGAAAGCCAACAATTTTATTCATAATGACATAATTGAGTAAAAGCGACTTAGCGCTTTATGCTCCATATGTTCGGCGATCATCTTTGTCCTTGCTCGAAGCGAGCATGGCTCGTGGCGTCTGCGAAGGTGGCGCCGGCGAAGCGCGGCGTAGCTCTTAGCGCGTGCGAAGTTGGCGCTTCGAAGCGCGGCGTAAACTCTTGGTCTTGAAGAGTGGCGCTTCGAAGCGCGAGCATGGCTTCGTGGCGTGTCGAGATGGCGCTCGAAGCGCAGCGTAAACTTCGTGGCGTCGCTGCGAGTATAGCGCTTCGGCGCAGCGTAAACTTCGTGGCGTCTGCGAGTATGGCGCTTCGAAGCGCAGCGTAAACTCTTAGCCGTCTGCGGTTGGCGCTTCGAAGCGCGGCGTAGCTCTTAGTCGTTCAAAGTTGGCGCTTCGAAGCGCAGCGTAAACTCTTAGCAGCGGGCGAAGTAGGCGCTTCGAAGCGCGAGTGTGGCTCTTAACCGTGCCGAAGGTTAGCGCTTCGAAGCGCGGCGTGGCTTCGTGGCGTGCGAATGTGGCGCTTCGAAGCGTAAGCGTAAACTCTTAGCGTCCGAAAAGTGGCGCTTCGAAGCAGGGCGTGGCTCGTGGCCGTGCGAATGTGGCGCTTCGAAGCGCAGCGTAAACTCTTAGCGTCTTGAAAGAGTGGCGCTTCGAAGCGCGTAGCTCTTAGCCGTCGCCGGTTAGCGCTAAATGGCGCAGCGTAAACTCTTGGTCGTGTCGAAGAGTGGCGCTTCGAAGCGCGGCGTAGCTTCGTGGCGTGCGATCGTGGCACTTTCGGTGCCGCGTAAACTCTTAGCCGTCTTAGAAAAGGTAGCGCCGGCGTAAGTTGTGGCTCGTCTTTCGCATCTTGCCTTGTCCTACTTTCATAAAGCAATAGAACACCTTGAAACAACACAGCACCTTTATCCTCCTTGTTTTCTTCATGTGATACTAGCTTTGCTCCAAGCCTTGTTACGTGCCAAAGCACTTGATGCAGATTGCATCTTGTGTCTTGACTTTGGTTTGCCTGCGGTAGTTATCGCTATGCACTCTGAGTCGAATAGCGAGCCACGGACACCTATCAGCGGGACCGCAGATCGATCATCACGAAGCATATGGGCGAAGCTTCGGCATACGCTACCCGGGCGGTGTCGAGGTGGCCCCGCCTGGTGAAAACTCCGCTTCGCGCCTTTGCTCCCCATCGAGGCGCGAGAGATGAGCACGTAGTGGATCATGGGATGGATCTCTCCCGTGCATGGGCCTCTTCGGCGACTCACTTTGTGGATGGCGCTCCCAAAACTCCTCAATCCGAGTGGCGCCGCGGAAGAGCCTAGCAGCCAGCGACGGCGCCCGAATACCTCGGCGGCACAAGAAGCTGTCAATGCATCTCAAAGTGAAGAGGGCTTTGATCTTTGGTTCGGCGTCAATGGCGCCTCGAGCGTCTTGCGAGCATACTGCGGAGAGCTTCTCGGTCACACGCGCGATATGGTAGCGATGTCCATGGCCGAGCAGCGGCGGTAAGGAGGGTCTCGATCACGCCACGATGGCGTGGCTCCACCGTCGCATCTTACGGTCCGAACCGCCCACTCCATCATGCACCGCCACACCATATTTTTCTTCACGCCGCCCGGCCGCAAGAGCAAGAAATAAGAGTTCTCACCATAAAAAGCTGTCGAAGATCGCCATCGAGCTTGCTGAGATTGATCTTAGCGCAGCCCCTACCTGGCGCGCCAACTGTCGAGGTTTGTTACCGACAATAATGAAAAGGGGGCTAAGCGCTGGATCTAAACTCGATGGTTCGCACAAGACACCGGATGTATACAGGTTCGGGCTCTCACGGTGGAGATAATACCCTAGTCCTGTGCTCTGGAATTATGAGTGGCTAACTTATTTTCTGATGATGTTCTCTGTCCTATATCCCTGTTTTTCCACCCCGCCCCTCCCTTTATATAGTAGAGGAGGGCGGTTACAAAAAGGAGTCCCACTCGGATACGAGGTGGAGATTATATCTCTTTCCTTATCCGTTATACATGATAGCGGCTAGGATTACATTTGTATCCTCTCTAAGCAAGGTTGGTTTCCATCTTCGGGGTTTCCTTGTTGCGCATGGCGGCCTGCCTCCTAAGCAATACCCATCTTCATGTAGTCGGCTTGGCCCATCCCCTCTTAGGTGGTCCTCTCGGTCCGCCATGCAAATACCCGGGGTCCATATACTCCACACCTGGCAGAGCCCAGCGTAACCTCGGGAGGCGGGGCGGCTTGATCACAGAATCTGGCTGGAAGGGTGTGGACCTGTGGGTCGGCTTGTCGTGGTACGAATAGACCATAGGGCGGTGGGAAGTTAGTCCACCAGGTCTCTTGTCAGCGCTTGAGCTCATCCGCAACTTCTTGGCGCCTGGATGATTTGCGGATTGGCGCTTTCGCTACTCCGTTGCTGTTCGGGGTGAGCCACGGCGAAGCATATTTTGATGCCGAGTTCTCGCAAAATTCTGGAACAACTCATCAGTAAAGCCCGGTACCGTTGTCGTGATAATCTTGCGGAACCCGTGCACAGGTGACCACGTAAGCGAAAAAAAGCGAGCAACCGCTCGGCGTTGATGGTTGAGGCTGGTTAAACCGATCCACTTGGTGAAGGTGTCGATGGCCACGAAGAGAACTTCTTCCCCGACCGCTGTGGAAAAGGGCGAGGATGTCCAAACCCCAAGTCGAGAAGGGCGAACAAGCGAGATGGTCTGGAAGCGAGTAAGCGGGCTGGTGCGACTTCTGGGCGTGGAATTGGCATGTCGCGGCAAGCGCGGGCGATATCACGAGCATCTTGAAGCGCGTTGTATAATACCCCATGCGGAAGGCCTTGCCGACCATCGTCTGTCTGAAGAATGTGCTCCTGAGAGACCGAATGGATGTCATCTAGTAGGTACTTACCCTCCTCCGTGGAGATGCATCGCGTCAGGATGCCGGAGACATTTCGTCTGTAGAGCTTGCCCCCGACGAGCGTGTATAGACTCGCCCGGCGCTTGACCCGGCTCCTCTCGGCAGGGTCGGTTGGTAGGTCGCCCCGTGCAAGGAAGGTACGGATGGATTCGGCCCAGGAAGGTGTACCTTCGACCACGGCGAGCAGGACCTCTTGGTTGGAGATCGAGGGAGCCGCCAATGTCTCGAGTGATAGCGTCGGGCGGGATCTCGTCGTCGGAGGAGGCGAGCTTGGAGAGGAAATTGGCGCCGAGTTGTCCCTCTGAGGAATGTGCTTGAGCTCAAGTTCTGAAACCACTTCTCCATTTTATGCACTCGGCAAGGCATTTCGCCATCGAGTCCCCGAGCATTGGTACTCCTTGTTGTCTTGATTGGATGACAGTGGAATTGCCCTTTACGACCACCGGCAAGCCTAAAGCTTTGCAAGCTCGGAGGCCGCCAAAAACCGTCACTCTGCCACATTATTGGTCGCCCTTGAACCCAAAAGCGAACCACGACCTCGGTGGTCGCTTGTGTGAGAATAAGGATGCGGCCCGGCGCTTGAAGGACCTCGAGCCGTCGAAGAACATGACCCAGGCTTTTAGTCCTCGACCTCGGGCTCGGTAGCGGTGCGATGACCGCTCGACCACGAAGTCGGCGAGCACTGCGGACTTGATGGTCGATTCGAGCGACGACACGGATGTCAAATGCCGCCATCTCCATAGCCCACTTGGTGATGCGCCCGCCGTCGTCTGGGTTCCGCAAGATGTCCCCGAGCGGGAAGTTGCTCGGAACAACCATGGAATGCGCCTGAAAATAGTGCCGGAGCTTGCGCGACGCTATGAGGAGAGCATCTGGCTTTCAGTACTGCGGGTAGCGCTCCTTTGGGCCGTGCAAGACCTCATTTGTCGTAATAAATTGGTGTCTTCTTTGAGACCCCCGTTCCGCCACCAGGACGGCACTGACAGCGTGGATGGTGGCCGCGAGGTAGAGCAGCAACCTCTCGCCAGGTTGTGGCGTTGTGAGGAGGGGTGGGGACGACAGGTATACCTTTAGCTCGTCGAAGGACCGCTGCGCCTCCGGAGTCCACTCTAAGCCCTCGTGCTTGCGCAGAGTTTGGAAGAATGGGAGCCCATGCTCGCCGAGCCTTGAGATGAACCTGCTGAGGGCGGCCATGCGACCGGTGAGGCTCTGCACCTGCTTGATCGAGGTCGGGGGCACCATCTTCTCGTCGCCTCGATCTTCTCCGGTTGGACCGGCCTTGAGCCCCGATCATGTAGCCTAGCACCTTCCCGCCTTGGCGCCGAACACACACTTCTCGGGGTTGAGCTTGATCTTGTGCTGCTCGGGTTGGCGAAGGTTTCCTCGAGATCGCGAACGTGGTCGCCCTCGGAGGGGCTCTTGACGATGATGTCGCCCACGTAGACCTCAAGGTTCGCCCGACGTGCTTGAACGTCTTGGTCATCGACGCTGAACGCGGCCCCGCATTTACCTGAGACTAAAGCGATATGGTCGTATAGCAATAGGTGCCGAACAGGCGTGATGAAAACCGCCTTGCTTTCATCGTCAACCGCGGCTTGATCTGGTGGTATCTCGATAAGCATCCAAAAAGCTCGGCATTTTGGCGTTAGCGGTGGAGTCGACGATCCGTCGATCTGTGGAAGAGGAAGTTGTCTTCAGGGCAGGCGAGTTCAACCCCGTATGGTCGAGCGCACATTCTCCACTTTCGCCCTTCTTTTGGGCGATGACCGGGTTGGCGACCACTCGGAGTAGTCGATCTCGCGGATGAAGCCGGCCTTCAAGAGCTTGTCAAGATTCTCCCACGACCGCGACCTTCTCGGGAGAAGCGGCGCAGCTTTCGGGCGCCGCAGTCGAGAGCGGATCTCACCTGCAACTTGTGCTCGATCACCTCCCTCGGAACGCTGGGCATATCCGCGGGTTCCCAAGCGAATATACCCTTGTTGGCGCGAAGGAAGGTGACGAGCTCGAGTTCCTATTTGGAACTCGGCTCGGCCGAGCGTGGATGCTTGGTCGGGTCGCCCTCCTCGGCGCAACCACGACCTTCGCCGCCCCATGGTGGATCGCCACCTTCGGCGGGCGTTCTTGCGATTACCCGGACCGCTATTTGAGCAACATGCCCGCAAGAGCCAAGGCCTTGGCCTCACATCCGTGTGCCGCCGCGAGTCGCCGCGCGCAGTGATGATGCCGTTTGGGCCAGGTAGCTTCATACACCGATGGCCATAATGGTTGGCCGCCATAAACTTGACCAAGGCAAGCCGCCCGAGGATGGCGTTGTATGGGAGGTCACCCTCGATCACCTCAAGGTGACCCATTTCGGTCGCGGAAGTTGTCCGAAAGTCGGCGAAGGTAACCCGCAAGACCACGCCCTAGGGGATGGTCGAGCTCCGGGGAGCGATCTAGAAGAAGGGTATGGCGATGCTCTTGACTTTCGACCAGGGAATCTGCATCCGGTCAAGCGCTCTCTGCTGACAAGTTAAGAGAGCCGCCGCAAATCGACCATGACGCTTTGATCCGCAGATGTGCCGATGGTCGGGTCACGACCAAAAAGCGATCTTCGGTCTTGGGCCATACAGGAGAGCATCTCTCGAGAGAAAGTGATGGTGGACCCGCCCACTTGCAAAGTCGCTCGATGGGCTTCGGCGGCGACACGGTAGATGGCCATGGCGTGCTTGCACTCGCGCTGGATTGGTAAGCCGACGAGCGCCCGAAGATGACATCGATCCGGCGCTCACCTGCGCGAGAATTCCAAATCGGCGTCGTCGTGCTTTTCGGCCGACGTTCACCTGTCACGGTTGGTCGTCGTCGCCGGGAACACGGGCATCTCACCTCGCCCATCATAGAAGGCCTCAACGCTTTGCCAAGCCTGCAGTCTCGCAGATCGTGGCGCCCGCCCTATAAACAAGCGTAACTTTGCTTCATCATACCGGGCGCCCTCGACGCCTTGCGATAGCGTCGACCACGGGGCCAGTGTCGCCCCTCTGCTGGGCCGGTTCTGCGCTGGCGAGGTCGGTCGCCCTTGGCGAGGCTTGGAGCCTTCCCGAGCCCGATCTCGGACCTCAGGACCTCGCTGGCCATCGCTAAAGCGATCACCGCGAGACCTCCGCGGCGGATGCGTCGATGCTTCCGCTTCTTGGCGGTGGTGCGTGGTCGGTGCCCCGAGTTGGATGGGCGACCTGCATGCGGTTTAGACCAAGCTTACCTTGGTAGTAGTCGCGTTCCGGCGGGCGGCGTCATCGGCGTCCGCGTCCGCTCCGCCACGCGGAAAAAGCTTGTTGACGCCGAGCCTCGTGGTGATCTCCGGGTCTTGTGAAGGCGCCGATCGCGAGCGCCAAACTTGAAAGCTTTGATGGCGGCCGTCGGAGATGCTCGGAATCAGGTTCCTTGTGCGGATGAATCACCGCAAGAAATCACGCAGCGGCTCATTCTTGCCCTGGATGACACGATCCAGGTCCTTCTCCCCCCGGCGCTCATAACCACTCGAAAGTTGGAGCGAAGGCGTTCGGATTGGCACCACGACTGAAGGAACGGGCCGGTTGAAGAGCCAAATCATGACGCAAATCCGGGGCGGTCGGGAGGTAATTAGCCATGACAAGCTCGTCACCCCGCCGCCAAGATAGCGGTCGAGTAGATAGACAACAATTCGCCGGGGTTCTTGGTCCCGTCAAAGCGCTTCGATCGGCGTGGGCTTGAACCTAGCCGCCACCGCGACGCGACGCAGTGCCATCAGTACGCCATGCAGCCATAGACCGGGATAGGTCTTGCTGGGTGTGGTCATCACCGACAAGGTCCCTCGCTTTGCCGGATTGGTCGAGGCTGCCTCGGTGGCGAACTTGGCGAGGAACGACCGCGGTCTTGAGCACAGGAATCACCGGTAAATAACGCAGCGGTCTGGACCTGCGGCGCTTAGGCGGAACATCCGTGGAGAGGTCCGCGAGACCGCTTGTCGATCGACTCGAGTTTGTGTGGCTTGGCTCGTGCTTAGCCTGCTTGAATACGGTGACCGCAGACACCGGTCGTCTGCGTTAAAGCCACATCCGAGACCATTGCTCGGGGCTAGCTCTCTGGCGGAGGCGTCCAGAAACTTCTGGAGGAGGCGCGACGTCTTTGCCATCGCTTTCTGGGGGCGGGTCCCGAGTCTTGACCGGTCTTTGTGGAAGTGCGACCTCGGTGCATGACCCGATCGAGCTCTTCGGCGGGGCTCGGCCAAAACTCCGACTATGCCCTATCGGGTCGACCATGACCAGGCGATATGGAGGCGCTCCCGTGGAGGGAGTCCGGCGGTCGAGACGGTCGGCCCTCTCCGGGCCTCCGCCGGGCGGTTATAAGCAGTTAATGGCGACATGCACCATTCGGTGGCGATTCAGGGTCTCACGGATCACGGTCATCCGCATTTCCTCGCGCCTTGGCCGTCCGCCATCGAGCGTGATGCTCGATGGCGGTGGCGGTTAAAACAGGACACGGAGTGAGTCCGTGCACGAATCCATGCTTGAGAAAGTCCGTCGATGAAGTCGCCATGCTCTCGGATTCTTGGTGTCGTTCACGTGAATAAGCGAAGCAATCGGGCCCCGGTGGGCGCCGGTATCGTGCAGTCGGGATCGCCGACCGCAAGAAATGGGATGGGGGTCGGTGTGATCACGGGACCCGAGCGGCTTCGCTTCGAGCGGAGGAAAAGTGTAGGCGTGGTTATGGTTGGAACAAGAGCGACAGCGAAAGCGGGAGGCAAAGATTTATCTTGGTTCAAGCCTGTGGAGGTAATAGCTCTACTCGATTCGCCTTCTGGCGATTTCTTGGCTATTTTTAGTACAAGGATGTGTTCTGAGACAAGTTTAACGATGGCTATGTCTAAGCTCGAGCTATGGCGTGTTGTCTTAAATCCCCCAAAGGTGTGCTTCCTTGGTCTTTATACCTCCTCGCACGCATAGCAGACGAGAGATTCAGGAAGTGGCCTTCATGCCGTTGAGTGGCGATAACCGCTCGAACTTGTTGCCTTTGCTCTCACCCACGACCCGCCTTGGGCAACGCCGGTCAAATGCTTGATCCAAAATCCAGGATGGACGGACGGCTCGAATGAGGCCCTTGGAAACTCGGTCAGCAGGCCGTGCGGTCAGCAGCGCTCTAGGTCGGCGAAGGCGTGCTTCGGGTCAGTAGCGCTCTAGGTCGGCGCCTCGACGCTTCGCCAGTCATGGCGGGGCCACCCGAGCTCGGGGATCCGTTGACCGTCGCGCGGCGGTCAAGGACTCCGGTCCTCGTCAAAGGCCAATTCACAGATGAAGAAATACCACCACCATCTTGGCACCGGTGGTTACCTCAAAGTCTGTCCGAAATGGGAAGCGAGAAGAAGAATTAATGGCGAAGGGCGTCACCAGGCTGCATGGAGTGGGAAAAACACCTGCGCAATTGGTTCATGGGTCACGTCAGAGAGCCTTTCGGATGATGGCGGCTTGGTGATGGCACCGAGAGTGCAAGAGGTTGGTCAAAGTTGTACAAAAGCTGTCGGCGATCTCGAGCGAATGCGTTGGTGACGAGCGGGGAGAATAGCGAGCTTACATGCCCTTCAAAACCCTAAGCACCCGGGGCGGACACGAGGTATGGGCAAGCATCTGGCAGTGGAAATACGGTTTCGCCAAGGATGCATATCGTCTGAGGCGGCATAGAAGCAAAATAAGAGAATCATATAAAATGTACCAATTGGAACAAGAGCTTAAAGCAACCTGGGCTAGCATCGGCGACATAGTTGCATAACAAGTACAAATTGCCCTCAAGCAAGCCGGGGACTAGGTCAGAGCAATCGGTAGGACAACGTGATCGGCACCTCCGCGGCGGAGTTCTGCGTGTCCACCGAGGCCCAAGCGGACAACTGCTAGCCCGTTATCCGTGGATGACATGGGGTTCACCGCCGATGTGAGCTACGTTGATCGCGTAACCTCTCCATCAAGGTGGCTACGATATGGCATTTCGGTGGAAGCAGGGCCAAACGTTCCTTGCGAGATACCCCGGGTTACTCGAAGGTCACGCAGTGGAGGAGCTGCTTGGCGGATTTGAAGAACTTCACCTTGATATTCTTGGAAACAGCAGCGTGACCAAGCTTGGACGGGCCCTCCACAATATCATCTCTGGCATAAGCGGTACATCATATTTCCGGATAGTGTGGCGTCATCTCCACCACGACAACCCCGCCACCTCCAACGTCACCTCCACGCAATGCCTGCGCCGGCAAAAGCAGCCGCCTCCTCCACCACCCGCTCCACCTTGAAGCCCTACTCCACCACCACCATCTCAAACAAAAACGAACCCCCGGAAAACCACGCCTCCACCATCTCACGAGAAAAAGCTCGATAGTGAAAGGCTCCTCCACTGCTCCCAAGAAGGCGGAGTCCAGCCGTCGACAAAGATAAAGGAACCTCCAAAGAGAGCATATGATATGACTAAGGAGGAGAGGACGCGGTCATGAAAGTAGAATTGGCTGCACACTACGCAAAAAAAGCGAGCCAAAGGTACCAATTGATCCAAAACCCGCGGAACACTTGGCGACATGCCGTGCAAAGCCCTTTGCTGTGCCGTCCAACTATGAGCGGACAATAATAAAGGCTACGAGAAGAATAAGCGTGGTCGGTAGCGGCGGCAAGAAAGAAGAAGAGAGACCAAGATCGGGAGAACCTCGAGAGGTTTATGAAGGAGGCGAGAATCGGTTCCATAGGCTGCGGCTCTTGGATTAATAGATGATCTCCCAATGGCAAAGGTCGGATGGCAATATCGGTTGGGCGGAGGTGATTGACCCTAATGAGATAAAGGATCTACCAACCAAGATCGGCAATTTCACGAATGGTACATGACAGAGTCCGCTCAAGGAAAACGATGTTCCCCCTCCGTATCAAAGAAGATGATTTTTATCGCGGGACCCTTGACATATGGCTCGAATTCGATGACTTCTACCATATTTACCATGCAAGCGCCATCAACGTGTCTCTCATGAACTTTGGTGCTGTAAGTGTCAAGCTCATACCTTTACCATATGCTTCCTCGTATAATAAAATTGCAACTCTTAAACTTATACCTTTCTATGTAGAATGGAGATACAACGATGTAGAAAGAGAACATCTTCAGCGTGGGCTTCATCGACCCGAAGATTGTTAGCGAGAGTGCGTCTTTGGATTGAGCGAAAGGTGTTGAAGATTACATTCTCGATACATTCTTGGGACTGATGAGGACATCACTTCCATGGATACAGCCACATCTACACATCAATTTGAACCCGCTGCTGTTATACAAGGACCGATTACTCGAGCTCGCGCACGACAGCTTAATAATCAGGTGAATGCGTTACTAAGCCTCCCCATTAGTGATAACATGAATGGAATGCTATTTAAAACTTGTGATGATTTGATTGTAGTTAGGAACCATGGAGAAGGACCCTCGTGGACTAAAGTTGGGCCAAAGACCAAGTCCAATTCGGAATTGGAAAGAGAAGTTCGAGTCCAGTTCGGCCTCACCAATAGCGCTGACTTTAAAAGGCCATAACTTTTGATTCCGGAGGCTTCTGGAGGTCTATGAGTATAAGTTTGAAAGATCTTGGAGTCTAGTTTCCAAAGGATTCAGCCTCACCTCAAAATTCCTTCAGATGCGTCTGGAAACTGCCAAAAACCACACATTGCTTTTCCAGTCCTAGTCAAACTCTAGTCAAAGTAGACTTGGTGCTTTGGATTTCAGTTGTATTAGAACTCCAATGCTATGGACGACCCCCTCCTACTCCTCTAGTATAAATAACCACCTAAACCCTCATCTAGGACTTAGGTTTTGTTAGATTAAAAGTTAGCATTGCTACTTCCTCTTGTAATCGCGCGTGTTGACTAAACCGCCCGAATTACTGTCTTCGGAACCCCACCTTTCTCTAGTTTTCAGATTGAACAATTCAATTCCATTGCAAATTTAGTTATTTGTTCATCTTGTTCTTCGGTTGCTTGTAGGGACAAAGGCCTTCGTGGTCAGGTTGATCGTGCTTCCAGCAAGATCAATAACGCTTCGGGAGTTGGTGTAACGATTGCTAAGGCGCATCATCACGGGACGCCAGTAGTCGGTGCCAATGTCTCCTCCCCCCAAATCGATAGCTACCCTCCTCTCATCGAAAGATCGGGACCAATCCTTCTATCAAGTGGTATCAGAGCGCCAGGTTGATCGGTCAGAGATTACTAGTTTGCGTTTATTTACCTACAGTCCAGAAAACCCCCCAAAAAATAGTAGATTAGATTGCCTCTGTCCAAACCAATTTGAGCTTTTGCTTTTACTACTTAGTCCATGCTTGTTGAGTGTTTGGTTGCATCGTTGTGTCGTGTGCTGGTTTTAGCGTCTTTCCCGTAGAGTTTCGAGTTCGAGTCACGTTTATCGTCACATTTGCTTTCGTCATCATCGTCGTCATTGTCTCTTGTGTCACCTTGGGTTTCGTTGCAGCGTGCTACTATTGCTGATTAGAGCCACCGCCATCATAATTCTAGGGTTTGTGTTCACCTAGAAGGAAAATTCAAAATTGTTGGTCGATCTTCCCAAAAAATAGCATATTGGTTTCTAAAATTGTTGAGCGACCTTGCAAAAAATAGTGGCTTGGTTTCCTTGTAAAAGTTTCAGCCCTACTATACCATCTGAAAGTTGAAAAGAAAGAAAAGGGGAGCTTGGGATAGTGCCTTTGTTTTCAGTTAGAAGGTTGGATTTCCGTGGCGACGCTTGTGTCTCGGCTCGCGTCTCTAGTGCAGTTAGGCCTAGGACCAGCCACGGTACCATCGTTGAGCGATTATTCAACTTGTCTTTGACTAACGTGGTTCAAGTTTCTCCTTGTGCGATTTATTACCTACAACTCCACATATTGAACCCTCTTTGTGTGGAAGTAGCATCCACCTATAGTGCCACTCTAGGAAGTTGTTTTTGTTTCTTCTGGATGTCATCACCTCCTTGCTGAACTTGGTAGAGCGGGTAGGCGTGCTTGAACAAGTTGAGAGTGAGCGACTTTACACCACCACACACCCCTTTGTAGATAGGGATTTTTCTTCTGACCTGGTGTTAGTCCTTTTGCTATTTATTTTGTCTAATAATGTTAGGATCAATGGACAATACCAATCAGCATTCACCACGCACCCGGGGCATCATCCAACACTTTGAGCGCCAAATGGGGAAGGCCGAGCAGAACCAGTGACACAATTTGTTTCATACCAAGTGTGTGGTCAAGGAGCGTTCATGTCGCATCATCATTGATGGGGGTAGCTGCAACAATCTAGCAAGTTCTGAGTTGGTTGAAAAACTTGAGCTAAAAACAAGCCCGCATCCACATCCGTATTACATCCAGTGGTTCAATAACAGTGGTAAGCTAAAGGTAACACAATTGGTGAGAGTGCACTTTGCTATTGGTTCATACCATGATTATATTGACTGCGATGTTGTGCCTATGCAAGCATGCTCTATGTTGTTGATTGGCCGTGGCGATATGATAAAGACTCTTTGCATCATGGTAAAACTAATCAAGTACTCAGGTTGTGCATAAAGAGAAGAGTGTGTTACATCCATGTCCTGAAGCCATTTTAAGGGATGAACTTGCTAAAGCTAGCAGAGAGAAAAATCGAAACATGCTAAGAGTGAAAATCAGATTGTAGCAAAGGAATTTGTGCAATATAAAGAGGCAACTCTAAATCTGTTCATGAAAGGAAAGATGAGGTTAAACTAAAAGGTGTTTGTTTAATTGCTTCGAAATCTGATTTGAATGCATTAAGTGATGGCTCTAGTATTTACTATTCTTTGGTTTGCAAAGAAGCTTTGTTTTCATTTGAAGATCGTCTTCTTCTTTGCCTCCTCTTTATTACTAATCTTTTGCAGGAGTACATCGATGTTTTTCCAAAATAGGTGCCATGGACTGCCATTTAATTCGTGGGATTGAGCATCAAATTGACCTCATTCCGGGGCCTCCTTGCCAATCGAGCACCATCTGAGAACCAATCCGGAAAAAGCGAAGGAGATACAGCGCCAAGTGCAAGAATTGCTTGACAAAGGGTATGTGCGCGAATCTCTTAGTCCATGTCTGTTCGATACTTTTAGTTCCTAAGAAAGATAGATCATAAGCGCATGTGTGTGGATTGTAAGCGATTAACAACATCACAATCGGATATCGTCATCCTATTCATAGGTTAGATGATATGTGATGAATTAAGTGGCTCTATTGTTTTCTCTAAGATTGATTTGCGTAGTGGATACCATCGATTCGCATGAAATTGGGAGATGAATGGAAAACAACATTTAAAACAAAGTTTGGTTTGTATGAGTGGTTAGTAATGCCATTTGGGCTTACTAATGCACCCAGCACTTTCATGAGGTTAATGAATGAGGTTCTCGCAAGTTCATTGGTAAATTTGTGGTGGTATATTTTGATGATATTATGATATATAGCAGATCGTTGGAAGAACATCTTGATCATTTACGTCTTTGTTTTTGATGCTTTCGTGATGCACGCCTATTTGGTAACCTTGAGAAGTGCACCTTTTGCACGGGCGAGTCTCTTTTCTTGGCTATGTTGTTACTCCACAGGAATCGAAGTTGATCAAGCCAAGGTTGAAGCCATACACACTGGCAGTTCAACAGCGGTCACACGATTCTTGAGTTTTCTAGGACTTCTTTGGGTTCTATTGCCGCTTTGAGGATTTCAGCACCATCATTGCACCATTGCACGAGCTTACCAAGAAGGGTAACATTTGTTTGGAGTAGTATGCAAGAGAATGCCTTCAACTTGTTGAAAGATAAGTTAACACATGCACCACTTCTCCAACTGCCAGATTTTAATAAAACTTTTGAGCTAGAGTGTGATGCTAGTGGAATTGGGTTGGGAGGTGAGTTATTGCAAGAAGGAAAACCTGTAGCTTACTTTAGTGAGAAGTTGAGTGGGCCTAGTTTGAACTATTCTACTTATGATAAAGAGTTATATGTGCTAGTTCGAACTTTGCAAACATGGCAACATTCTCTATGGCCCAAAGAATTTGTTATACATTATGATCATGAATCACTTAAGCATATTCGAAGTCAAGGAAAATTGAGCCGTAGGCATGCAAAGTGGGTTGAATTCATTGAGTCTTTTTCTTATGTCATCAAACACAAAAAGGAAAGGAGAATGTTATTGCTGATGCCTTGTCTAGGAGGTACACCATGTTGACACAACTTGTGTAACATTCCATTTTTAAGGTTCTTGAGTTTGAATTTCAAAATCCGAACGCGTTGAAATTTATTGGATTTAATTACAGCTTAATTTGGATTTTTAAAAGTAAAAAAGGATTTAATTTGATTAACCCATACTTCAAACTAAATATTTCTTATTTTTATTGGGTTCCTGGTGCTTCATAGAATTGTTTTGTATTTTTGGAGATTTTTTGGGATTTATTTGCTATTTATTTGCATTTATTGGAGTTTAATCGGATTTATGGCATTTTCTTAATTTCTAAATTCCTTTTTCTTTTCTTGGGTCGAAAACACTGTTCAATCCACCTCGACCACTGTTCACTTTCCTTGACCCAAATCACCGGCCATTCAAACTTCGTAAACCCAAAACTTGCGTTGCGCCTCAGCCGTCGATCACTAATCCAACGGCTGCCCTGCGGTCTTGTCGTTTTGTCCCAGCCGAAACCCTAGAGCCCCGACCGTCCGATCTCGATCCAAGGAGTGGGATGCAGCCACGTCACCCTAACGCCCGCCGCCGCCCGTGCAGCCCTAGCCCGCGACCAACCTCGGCTTCCGCGTCATTTCCCGTCGCCCTAGGCTATTTAAGGCCTCTCCGGTTTCCACGCCGCACTCGCCACTCCGCGTTGCACATTTCCCCTCATGTCTCACCGGCTGGGACGCCGCCGGCTGTCCGCTAGCCCTCGCCGGAGTTCTTCTTCCGTGCGCAAAGCCTCTCCGTCGTATTGCCTCCTCTCCGGTGAGTCTCCGGCCGTGTTCTTGGTACTGTTAGATTCGTCGCGGTTAACTTCCTCTTTCCCACTCAAAACCGATCGCTAATCGACTCGTTTTCGCTGTTTGCCGTGTCTTTGTCTCCACGTCCAGCGTGTTGCGCCGCCACCTCGCTTCGGCTTTCCACGCCGATTCCCAGCCGTTCGATTCTCCTTCAGCGGCTCGGATCGCTCCTTGTCGCCGCACCTCATCTTCAGCGCTCCACTGTCGGATCGTGTCCCAACGGCCAGATTCTTGCCACGTTCTCTCCGGTAAGCCTCCCCGTCAGCCACGCCTCGTCACTACCATGTGTCACCCCGTGTCTGCCACGTAGAAGCCACCGTAGGCCCTAATCTCCCGCGTGGCGCCACCTCATCGCCACGTCTCGTGCCGCGCCGTTTCAGCCTCCACCTGGCGCCGTGTGCGAGACGCGTGTGCGCCACTTGTGCGCCATGTCCGCCCTAGGTCCACGTGGCTGCCATATCGGCGCCACGTCAGCACTATTTCGCCCGTGGTTTGCACGTCACCGCCACGTCACCGACACATCAGCCCAAACTCCTACGTGGCTGCCACGTCAGCGTGACTAGTCACCGTAACCGTGAACTCTTCTGTGAACTTGGTTCACCATAGACCGAGTCACTGACGGGTGGTCCCCACTTGTCAGCCTCTGGTATTTTTCTATTTTCTTGTTTATTCCAAAAACGCAAAATCCAACCAATAGGAAGTCGACACGTGTCACCTCTAGGGTTTTTCTGATTTTTCTCTCCCGAGAAACTTCCAAAAGTCCGTTCTCCTCTGTTTGAACTCCGATTCGAACGATTCAAATTTCTAAATTCATCTAAAATCAAGATCTATCTGCTGGTGTCTTTCTTTTGAATTTTTGGATTTTATTTATTTTTGTCTCATTTAGCGTGTTTGGCGTGTAGGCAACCTTGTGATTAGCGAGCGGAGCATCCGGCGAGAGGTAGCGATGAAGGGGAGAGGTTGAAGGCAAGTCTCCCTTGACCATATTGAACCCAAGTTTATGAAATGCTATTTTGTTTTTAAATTATTGCATGCTTATTATTTGCGTCTTGTACTTTAATGTCATTTTAAATGCTTAGATAAATGCCAAATTGTTATACCCACATTGATATTCATTTTGACAACCATTGACACTTTAGGAAAATTAATTACTGTTAATAATAATCATTTTGGTATTATGGGACGGTAGAAAATGCTTAGCCATGCTTAATCACGTCGGTACCTTACCATTATGGAAATGCTTTCATATTTGATTCAAATTGAATTGTGAAAATATGGCAATTGGTGTTGCCGGTATTAAATTGAAAAATAAAAGTTAAAAATGGTTTAGATCGGGGCGGATGGTTGTATGGCGGGTGCGAGATGCACAAAATTTTGGAATGTGATTGTTCTGCCCTAGTCAATTAAGGATCGATTCGTGTGTTACCTTGGGCCATGCTATCAATACAACCACATGTCTATTATGGAGTGCGACACTGCTAAGTAATTTGCATGTATCGTTATTTGACTTCACCATTGGGTTGTGCGATTTGTCGGGAGGACACTTGCAAGGCGCAAGAGGGCTTTTGTCTTGGGTGGATTCCTAATGACGGTGAAACCTTAGCGGGAGTCGGTAGCGGTATTATGCATTGTAAAGGCCTTGTCATGATCTCCCTGCCGACACACCAAAGGAAGTGTGTTAATTGCATGGCGACAAGGGTTGATCATGTCGTGTTGGTAAAGTGTACAAGCTCTGCGAGTTAAAACTACTTGAGTAGCAGTGCCCACGGATAAGAACAGCGTGGGCAGCTTTCACATAGTAGATTAATTTTATGGTTTTGGTTTTAAATGGAAAAATGATGATTTTGGTTTAATTGAAAATGTGGTTTGGGAATCCGTGGTGGCTGGGACTCCCGGATTTTAGTTTGGCGGTTAGAGCCAACCAGGTAGTTGGAACCTGGAAAATTGTTATACTTCAATTTAATTATTTATGCTATTTACTTTTGTTAAATGCTACTTTATGAAATTATTACTTGTATTTCATTTTAAATTCCTGCTTTATGCAAAATGAACCCTATATGCCTTCCTTTTGTTTAAGCCTTGCATTTAATTATTTGCATTAAGTTTCCAAGACTTGCTGAGTATGTTGCATACTCACCCTCGCTTTTCAATGCGGGGCTACTTATTCCATAAAGCAGATGAAGAGATCAGAGCTAGCTATCCAAGAGCATGCAATCCTCCGTTCGACATCTGTGGTGAAGACTTTGAGGAGGAGGATTATCCGGACTACTAGGGGCGTACAGGTCGGTTGCTGTGGGCACTGTGATTGGCTCTTTTGTTGCTACATTTTCGCTGCTATTTACTCACTTGAGCCGTAAGGCTCGATACTTGTAATAATGTGATGATGATGTTTACACTCTTTTGCGTTATTGCTGTTAACTACTTTATGATATATACGTGTTATCATCATTTGTATGATTTGTGTGTGCTAGCTGTTCTGGACTAGCGGTTGAAATCTGAGAGGGTTGGGATTTGGTAATCCGGGTCCCTACAACTTGACTTCAAAATTTTTGGATTGGAAGTGATTAAAGGGCAATATGAGCATGATGCTGATTTTAAGGATGTGTTGCTGAATTGCAAAGAGGGAAAAACGTAGAACAAATTTGTCCTCAATGATGGTTTTTTGTTTAGAGCTAACAAGCTATGCATTCCAGCTAGCTCTGTTCGTTTGTTGTTATTACAGGAAGCGCATGGAGCTGGGCTGATGGGTCATTTTGGCGTGAAGAAGACGGAGGACATACTTGCTAGCCATTTCTTTTGGCCAAAGATGAGGCGGGACGTGGAACGTTTCGTTACTCGCTGCACGACATGTCAAAAAGCTAAGTCACGACTTAGTCCACATGGTTTGTATATGCCCCTTCCTGTTCCTAGCATGCCTTGGGAGGATATTTCTATGGACTTTGTTTTAGGATTGCCTAGAACAAAAAAGGGGAGTGATAGCATCTTTGTTGTTGTGGATAGATTTTCTAAAATGGCACACTTCATACCTTGTCATAAAAGTGATGATGCTTCCCATGTTGCTGATTTGTTTTTCCGTGAGATTGTTCGATTGCATGGTGTGCCCAACACAATAGTTTCAGACCGTGATGCTAAATTTCTTAGCCGCTTCTGGAGAACTTAGTACTTACACTTTAATTACATGTTCAGAGATTTATTTACTTCCCGCTTTGTCAGCCCAACATTGATGTGCAAGGCGTGATCCCGCCGCACCGGGTTGCAGCAATCCAAGAACAACTCATCGGCTTTATTGTCGACGAGATTATATCCACCAAAGGCGAGTTCCACGCAAATGGTTGGAGAGATTGTCCTAAAATAAGGACAGGTGAACTGACATCAACATCGACCAAGGGCACAAAGAGCGACGCACGCAAGAAATGAGCTCAAGATTCACCCTTTTATTCTTGAAACTTGTAAAAGTGGCTTATTATTTCATGTGTTCATCAACTTGTTCATTTTTTAGTCTATTAAGTTCGTATTTTTCTGTAAATGAACATGTAATTATCTGAATGAGTAAGCATAAATAATATATATTTAATTGTGTCAAAAAAACTCCTGTAGTTCTATTTATTTTAATTTTCAAAATTTATATCAAAAACCCCTCTCAAAACATATTCTATATTGAATATAGTCGTAAGCATTTGTCTTGTCGGCCTCTTCAGAAGCTGTTGGTAACTCCAACCGCTTGTGGAGAGAGCCTCTCCACAAGCGGTTTGTAAGACCAACCACTTATGGAATTGTCGAACCACAAGCGGTTCGGGGAACCGCTTGTGATACCCGACGGGGTATCACTCCCAGTTGCTTACAAGCGATTCTAAAACCGCTTCTGAAAGCGGTTTCGAACCGCTTGTGCATGCCCGATCTGCAGTAGTGATTATTTGTAGTTGTGCACAAAAAGGTACATTGCACAAGCTTTAGAAAGTAACATACTTATAGAGTGGTAGAATTATGGTAGATCGACCATGTTTTGAGATAAAAACCGATGCATTGCAGAAGACGCAAATAAACTCCACAAACAAGCCTAGGAACAGAAGCGACCATATCACACAATTGTCTTCATTTTTTGTGCCACTAACCAAACTAAGGAAAAATGAGTACACAACGTACTCAACAATCCACGATGGCAATATTTCTTAATGCAGTACAAGGGATTCAAGGGTCATGTCTATCAAGGAGGGTTTGATGAACCTATAACAGCTGGTAACCATGAGAGTTTTCAATGATTTTTAAGAGTAGAGGGTTAATAAATCAACATCATTACCAATTTCATGTCTTAACCATTGAGAGACTATAACCTCGTAACATAGCTCTGTCAGCCAGAAACACGGTACATTTGAATCATTTAGGATTATCTGCAGAGAGTGCGCGCTCAACTTTAGCAACATGATGCCCACGGCTTGTACAGGGCTAGGATAACATAATTCACCATTGATTCACAACACTGATGCTTCATGGCATAGGCTGATCTATGGTCCACATGGACACTGAACCTGTGGCAACACCAATGGAACTAGTACAATAGTTGACTCGGATGGGCGATAATTATGTCGGTTTCAAGGCAAAAGTACCCTTATATATATGTCTTTGGGCGAGGCAGCGAATCTCCAGCAATCACTTGTGAACCAGAACCACCACATATACATAATAAACCACATATACATAATAACATAACTAACGTAATCCACAATGATTACGCATGACAATGGCATACAGGTAACCTATAATACACTAGCCCAAACTCGCTCAAAGCCTAGTCCACCGTGGGACAAACCCACGCACGTATAGCACCCTGCTTAAACATTTGTCCTCGCTTTGTATAATAGATTTAACCTAGATATGATATTATTGGATCGAACATGCATTATACACTAATATAACTCACCTTAAGCAATCAATGTAGGATTAATCGCAACACTACTCCATATGGGCCACATAGACCTTCACATTAATTGGTCAGGGTTTTACATTCAACCTCTTAAGGACTGGCACTCTCAGCACTCTCAGCAGCACACCACATACACAACAAATGCCTAGAATTACCCCTCAATATACGTTCATCGTTCAGCATCGTCACATATTGCATGCCGTGTGGCCATTCTGGGCCCATACATGCCATGCGCCATATTTCCACGCCCTTGTCTCAAATGTGCCCATGCAACGAAGGTAGCGAAGGTTGAGAACATCGTAACACCCTAGTCCAAACTCACTCACAGACTAGTCTACCATAGGGCAGACATAGGCATGCATAGTACCCTATTTATACTTTCATCCTCGCTTTGTTTAAAAGGGTTAACATGAAGGTGCTATAATTAGACCCAACATGAATTATATACTACTATAACTCACTTTAGATGTAACATCCTGAAAATTTTAAAACCAGTGAAATGCTATAATGTGAATTATGCATTTTGAGTACTTTTGAGTTCTATGGAAATTGTGATTTTCTGAATTGATTTCTTCGATCTTGTAATTGCAAAGACAACAAAGGAAACGGGAGAAATTAAAAGAACAAAAGAAGAGTTGGGAATGATTTATTTTCTAAATCCAAATTTGTGGAGAAACCAAATTATGCACTGCTAGAAATATGTGAATATCAATCTGAATATTAAAAATGAAAAAGTGCATCATCCGAATTAATGAAAAATACTAAGGGTTTATATGAAGCTAAGAAAATTACCAAAACACCCTTTGTAAAGGATTTACCTCCAGTAAAAATATCAAGAATTCACCAGGTCGGATAGGCCTCCAAATAATTCAAAAACAGAAGCTCTGAAATTCTGAAAATCTTAATGTCAGAATTTTTACAAAATCCTGGACAAATATCTTGAGCTGAAAATTTTACATAAGAACAAATAGCTCAATATCATTTGAAAAACAAAGTTTCAAAAATTTATAAAAATATTTGAATTGTCGGATAAATCAAAAAGCAGAATTTGAAATCCTGTGCATTGTACAGTATCAGAATTTTAGTAAATAATCTACAAATTATTTCGATCTAAACTTTTTACTGGAGATCATCTACTTTCGGAAGAGACTACACAAAAGATATGAAAAATCTCTGGCAAGGTTTAGCTGGCGAATCAATGCAAGTTCAGTGCACCCAGCCGGTTGATTCTTAAGCCGGTTTCCTGCTTTCTCTGCCATGTGGGTCCCAGTTGCAGCCACTCCATTTCTCCAGATTCTTCCATTGATGCAGCAAGCCCAAGTCATTGCTTCAGGAAATCACGCCAGCTTCAACCAGATACATTGCACCTTGGAAAAAGCATCAGAGGTAGTGCTCCACTTCCCCCTCCACTACTTCTCTTTCCTCCTCAGCCAACAAGAAGTCGTATACCTCTGGATGTCACGCCACAGCCAAAACGCCAGAACTTCATCCCCATCCTCACCCTTGTTCCGAAACCTCCTGGAGCACAAGCAATCCCATGCCAACTTCTTCAGTGGAGCAAGTGTAGAGCTCGGCCATTGCCCATTCCCTGAACCGAGCAGCTCATCCGTGACTTCCTTCTTGTCTTCACTGGAAGACTGAAGCTTTTCCCTCCATTGCCGCACAAGCAAGAAAGGGGAGAGGTAGAAGATCAAACCAACCAGTAAGCCATTCTCAAATTCCTCGCAACCGTAGCGTCTCTGAGTAACACTGAACCCATCTAGTTCCTTAATTTCAGTTCTTTTCGCCGATCGGCCGTCGCCACGCCGCACCCTTCTTCCTCATGGCGGTCACGGTGGCGCGCTTCCACAGGCCGTCTCGCTTCAATTGATTGGTAAATCGGGACCTGATGAGCTCACTGATGCTCAAGATTCTATCGATTCAAACTGAGGCACTGTCTTTCTTCTTCTCCAGTGAGCATTCTCCCTAGCCGCCGCTCTGTCCTGGTGGGAGCTCTATTTGGTCATCTCCAACCGCAATAAAACCCACTGGTAGATGCATCTTGATGCCCTAGAACTAAAGGTACCAACGGTTGAGCACCCCCGCGGCCGTGGCTTCATCGCCGGCAAGCCCTAGTTCTTCCTCCATTTCGACTCTGCAGGTAAACCTCAAGTGTTTTGGCGTTCCCTGTGTCTCAAGTTAGTGTGTAATTCCACGGTTTGTGCGCTTCGTTCGGGTTAGGAGATCTGGAGTCCGAATCCCGGTTGTCTCGGCAGTGAATGTTGATTTTTGTTTCTTTGATTTTGGTTATGCCTGCAGGATACCTCAAATAAATTTGTTAGCCATGTTATCACAAAGAACCGTGTAGTTCAATGGTTGCGCACTCTCTCTGGATATAGCAGGTCTTACTTCAAATCCCAGACACTGCATTTCAATTCTCGCTTTTGCCTCATTTTATTCATCCCTTTATACCTTTTGCTAGGAAGGTCCAAATAAGATGGGACCAAATTCTGTGACCTTGAAAAATAGTACCCTTGCTGATTATATGAAAATATATTCTGGTTGTGCAAATTTGAACTAAGAACGTATTAGGCCTTAATGATCATGTATATAGAAAACATCTCAAATAAAAGTAAAATATCGCGGAGTTAGTTTTAAAACACTCTTATAGTCATCCCCTACGTATGCCTGAAATGTGGATAAATTATCCTGTATAGTGTAGTTGCAAATGAAAAACGAAATCTGATTCTTTTGTGTTAACCTTGTGGCTGTTTATGCCTTTTCGGCAGCCTATACAGTATCGTATCTAAATGCAAAATAGTAAAATAATAGCTCATCAACATTCTATGGTATTTATACCGTCATAATATGTGAAAACATTTCATTTATCATCTTCTTCGCATATAAAACTTATCGTCGCAAATACCTTAAATGACCACAATCTGCACCAAAACCATAGTGCTTAAGCATTTTCGACAGCTTGTAGGATAACTCGTCTAAATACTAAAATCAGTAAAACCATTTTAGAAGCACTGTACAAAGTTTATACTACCATATTCTATAAAAGGAATCTTATTTCATTAAGGTTTGCATATTAATCTTATTAGCTCAAAACCCTTAAGTGTTAACTGTTCGCTTCGCGTTCTTGCCGATTTTGAATAGTATAGTCTTCAAGTATAGCATGAACCATTTTAGCGATAAGATTATAGTCTCGCCCAAAATCCTAAAACTTATGGAACTAGTTTAGTAGTGTTCTTCAAAGTATAGCCTACCCAAATACGAAAAGATAATCTCATTTCACCAAGATTTATATATTAATCTTGATAGCTTAATATCCCTAAGTAATCACATTACTTTAGATCGTAATACGAATAAACGAATTTTGAGTATGAATAAGAAATCAAGGAATATGATATTTGTATCACCAGAACCTTCTTAAATATCATGTAAATTAGGCCAATAGCCTGAATCAATAGATTTAACTTGCGTAAAACTAATTCTAAGCGAAATCAATCAAAGATAAAGAACTATTTAGTCATAATCTAATATGATCATTTAAACATTTTCATTAACTCGCAAAGTAGCTCGTCTAAATGAGAATTCTATAAGAGATGGTGCAGAAATGATGTATAGGATATGTACTACTATATTCAAGGAAAATATTTTATTTACAAGCTGTTCTTCAGTTAGTTTTCACTAATACAATAACCTTTAGTGATAATTGTTCACTGCGCGTTTTCAATTCAATTTCTTGTAATGTAAATCTTGATACCATAT
Organism: Guadua angustifolia; assembly: GCA_036346375.1. Lineage (NCBI taxonomy): Eukaryota > Viridiplantae > Streptophyta > Magnoliopsida > Poales > Poaceae > Guadua > Guadua angustifolia. Next base: position 795,122 of record JAYEVE010000422.1, read on the forward strand.
TAGCTTTTTCAGCAATGAATATAATGTATCAGCCAAAGCCTAAAATTTATGGAATTATCTTAGGATTGTTATACAAAGTATAAATCATCTTATTGTGAAGAAATAACCATATTTCATCATGTTTTGCATACAAATCCTAATAGCCAAATAACCTTAAGTATTACGTTTTCTGAACTTTATAATGTAAATCGGTAAAATTGAAGAAGTCTGTATGTTAGATATTTGAATCACCAAAAAACTCGTAATATGAAATAATTTAATCCAACTCTTGGTTGTTCCTGTTTTCTGCAATGATTCTTTATTTGGATTTTATGTCTATCTTCTTTTGCCCCTTATTGAAGTTAGTTATTTGCTTTATTTCCGTTGATCGGCGTGTAGATCTCGACGTCTCTATTCCGTCGTCGTCGCCTTCATCAGCCGTAATCCTCTTCTTCGTCGTAAACGACAAATAAACAAGGCAAGCATCCTTTGACCATATTGATCCCAGTATTTTATATTCCTTTTGTGCATCAAATTGTTTCATGCATGCGTTTATTTTATGTAAATTGCTATCTTGTGGATTTGGTAGTTAGACCTGTTGTCTCGTGAATCTCCTTGGATGATTATGAACATGTGAACCTTGATAACCATAGATTGAGGATAGGCATTACTTAATGTCATCATGGGTATATACGTTCATATTATTCATGCTTAGCCATGCTTTAGAATCAGTGATGTAAATGATCAGATTAAAATTGTTTCCTGAAAACATTGGAAATAGCACTGTTGGTTGCGGGTACTTTGATTAAAAACCCAAAAGAAAACTATGTGTTGATGCGGGCGATTATTGGCGATAGCCGGATGTGCGAATGGAATTGCACGTAGTGTAGGGTGAAGTATCACCCGTGTCGGATTAAGGACCGAACATCGTGTTGTATGATCCAAGAAAATCCGTACAAACCACAAGTGCTGGGATGGGGCAGCCTTAAATCGATTAAGTTATCTAGTTTAACTTTGCATTTTGGAAGGTCAAGTAGTGCGGGCTCTCCTTTTTAAGGTTTGCTCGACGGGGTGCCCACACCGAGGTGTTGGGAGTCACACTTGCCAACACAACGGTGTCGCCATACTTGGGAAGTTCCAACATTTCTATGCTCGAGTTCTTCTATCATAGTATGGGCTCAACGTCCGTCGGCTGGTGCAAAGTTAACCTAGGTAATGTAAAGGTTTTCGTCATGAACATTTCGCCACCGCGCTTACGCTTGGATGTGAAGCGTGTGGCAAAAAGAAAAGGTCATGTCTTGTGGGTACAGATGTACACCTCTGCAGAGTTTAAATATAATTGATTAGCCGTACCCGCGGTCATGGGTGTCTTGGCGAACTTGCACGAGTTAGATGTTTTATTATTTTCAAAAGGGTTGGTTTCGTTTGTTTTGCAACTGTTGCTTTATGTCAAAGGGCTGACATTGATGGATTTCAGGGATTGAATGATTTGTCGCTCACGTCATGGAGGACTGTGAGTGTTATTATGCCTTACTTATTTATTATCAAACAATCTTGCTCTTAAAAATTTCGTTTGCAAATAACTTGATTTACAAATGAAATTCGTTTTATGCAAAATAACTGTAGAAGCCTTTCCTTTGAAATGGCCTGCATGTATTATAGGTTTTGCTCAAGTCTTGCGGAGTACGAAAGTACTCACTCTTGCTTATCCGTTGTTTTTAGGTGGTTTAGAAAGCGAAGCTTCGAAGGTTCTTTTCATCGCAGGTTGCGGGTTCTTCTTCGGCGTGTTCTATCTGGAGTTTACGCCTCGTCAGTTGCCTGCGGGTTCGGTTGGGCACACTACGAGATTTTGCCTCTTTGCTGCTGCTTACTCTGAGTTGTAATAATTCTTTGTATTTATTCGTTTCCGCTTAATTAATATGTTGTATGGTTGTGATTCCAAGTGTTGAAATGTGCGTGCTAGCTACTGATCCAGGGACTAGTACTGCGAGCACATTAGATTTCTATTTTTGCATTCTGTGTAAAAATGGGGGTCGTTACATTAGACAAACAATGTGGGACTAATTCCAATATCGCTCCATATGGACATATAGGCCTTCACATTAATGGATCGAGGTATTACATAGCCATTGTGATCAAAACTCCCCCTCAGCTTACATTTCCAAAACACTGATCTAGGCGAGCAATCCACTTACATCATCATCAATTTAAGCATAAGATCCGACGTGTGAACTTGTGACAGCAGATGACAAGTATATATAACAAGTGATTGTAGTTTTACTCTTCCATTACTACATTAATTTAAAGTATTTTACTTGTACATCTAAGCTTATCAAGGAAAATCAGATCAGATTAATCAAGAATGACATGTAAATAATGTAAATAAATGCATTAACTACACAAGCAGAGTTATCCAGAAGTAATTGATAATAGATATCATTGACAAGTAAATAGTGCAGGAAATAACCCATATACAATGTACCCAACTAATAGGAATTCAATACGATAAAGGATCGTGTTAGAACTGATGAATCAGTGTCTGATGATATATCTATCTCTCTGACACAAACCAATAAAAAAATTAACATAAGCATTTGGTGAAATATAATGATTCAAAAATACAAACTGTAAGTATTTGTAAACCAAAATCAACTCCCTTAAATGATGTTTATTTTTTATTAAAGAAAGATTATAAGTACTTACGACCCAGATTCATGACAATTGGATGCTCTGGGGACTTTTTAGGAAAATTATCTAGGTACTTCTAAGAAACTATGTAGATTATAGAAACATTTATAAATATTTTAATTGGATGATCTAGGGATATCTTTGGAAAATATCTCTCTAAGTATGTACACAGGAATTAAGTAATCTTACTCAGCGTGATGGGCATATGTGGTGCTAAATATGTAACACTATTGCTGTATTTTGCTAGTATTTGTCCTGTTATAGGCAGACTTGAATAAACGTGTTGCTAAATGTGTGATGCCTGGCATGACCAACTACAACGGTTGCCGTTAATTTGATGATGTGGTGTAAGGTATGTGCTCGGTTTCTATGTTGCTTTTGTATAAGAATAATGATTTTGTAACTTTACGTGCACATATTTACATTATTGCATTCAATCAGACTTATTTTTAAACATTATGTTATTCATTTCTTATTAAACGAATCATTTAAAAGTCCAATATGTGGATGATATATAATATTTTTGCAACAAGTGAAGAGCAAAAGAAAAATTGATTTAGTTTGTTGATAGGATTTGATCCCCAACCAACAGTGAGGCCGACCCTAACAATTCTACCCAATCATATGCAGTCATACGTTCAAGATCACGATTCCATGAAATCCTAATTCACATATTGAGAGAACAGACAAGAGAACATAAAACCCCACTAGAGCTTACAAACGTTGGGCTAGGACGGTCCTTGAAAAGCCGGACTTGAAATAACTTGCTCGACATAAATGCAAAGCTTGAAGCCGAACCCATCAAAAAACCATTTTTTGTGAATTAAAATGATATTTTAATTAATTTTGAATAAAAAATTATTTCAAAGCCCTTTGTTCTGAATGAAATATATTATTTAAAATTATTTTATTGCTTCTCTCAGGTTTTTTTAGGCTTCCAGCCGGACCTGCCAGAAAGTTGAAACAGTGGTGGACCGAATCTGAGATGTTTATTCTCGATCCAGTGGCCCGTATTGATTCAAAGGTAGCTAGGGAACTGTTTAGACCGAATCTGAGCTGTTTATTCTCGACCCAATGGCCCGTATTGATTCAAAGGTAGGGAACTGTTTCCCCGCGCCTTTGCCGAAGCAACGGCAGGGAATATGGTTCCACCGCCTATACATGGGCGGCGGCCTCTACGGTGGACAAGGAAAACTACACAAAATATGATGGCATCATATTCGGTCAAAACCATTTTTATCGTAAAAACACCGTGAAAATCAAATCCTTTTTCATATCTTTCAAATGTGATTGAGTTTTATCTTCAAATTTTGCACGATTGTAGAAGCTCACCTCCCCTACATATGGTAATTTTTTGATAATTTTTCAAAACTTTTACGTGTGGTTTTCACAAAGTTTTTACGATAAAAATGATTTTCACCAAATATGCTGCCAAATATGATTGGTAGCGTTGGCATAGTCATATTTAACATGTGAAGAAGTTGTAGATATGCCTCGTATGTAGAGATGAAAGCTGAGAAGGGGAATGATTCTGCGCTGTTCTGGACCGCAACCAATGCTGCTCTCTGGGTCCTCAATCTTAACCTGCATTAACCAATTTAGCTGCTCTCTAAACAAAGGATCAGGGCATCATCGTTGTGATCACCTCTCTTCTACATGGTTTAATAATCACCAAAACATATATATGAACAGATTTGCATGCCACGCACACTCTTCCTTAATTACCTCTTGAACCAGCCAAATCCATAGCAATGAAGAGGCTCAAAACCTGTGAAATCATGTGCTGAAAAATTAGCTTAGTAATGAAATTGGCATTGCAAAGTGGTTGCGATCATGACATGTGTTGTGCATGTGTATGTACTGTTTGAGATAATTATTTGATATACTTGTGATAGCATGATAATGATTTTGCTTGATGCAATGCGCTCGTATGAGTGGTTGTACGGATTGACTTTGAGTCAAGTCGTGGACTTGTGTTCGGATGTGTTTCTTGTTTATTCATGTGCAGGTGTTGCTCGAGGGCGAACGTAGTCGATGACAAGACCGGAACTAGGTTCATGGAGGAACTGAGGTTCTGATAGCATCTAGGCCCGCTAATCATTTACTTCATGTTATTAATATGGTTTTGGTATTGATGACTAAGTCAATAATATCTGAGCTATGAAGAATATTAAGTGAAGCATCAGGAAGTCTACTGAAATGACAAGGTTAAGGTCTTTTGTTACTAGTTTTTGGCTTGGAAGGTGATTCAAGCCAAGTAGCTAGGTTATTTTAGTTTGGCCGTACTATGAAGGGGGACTGTGCTCAAGCGAGTTAAATGGTTCATAATGCTAAGACAATTTAGAACTGCTTGGAGTTAAAGACTATCTTTTCTTGAATCAAAAATCCCTCCGTCGACCTAAATATTTCCCCAGATTCATATTTGTCGTAGCTCTTTTAAATCTAGAGCAACCTTAGCCCAAAACCCTTTACCGCCGGACTGATCCTTGGTTTTAGTCCGGCGCCAAAACCTACTTGTCTAACCGAGTGTTTCTCTTTTACGACGGACCAATTTTCGCTTTTCTTAAGTTTAGTCTGGCGTAGTTGTATTTCTCTCGGCTCCTTGACCAAAATAGTCCGTAGGGGTAATTCTCTTTAAAACCCTTTTACGCCGGACCAAATTCCGTCTTTACTAAAATCAGTCCGGTGCTAAAGGAATTCTCTCGAATCTATCTCAGTTGGTCAAAATGGTCCGTGGTTACTGATTCCTGTAAAATCTTATCCACGGCGGACCAAACTTTTCGGTCCGGCGCTCATATTGTATTCTCATTCCTTCGTCGGACCAAACTCACAAAAATCCCATGTATGACAGACCAAATTTTTTGGTCCGGCGTGAATAAGATCTTTTGGTCCGGTGTACATAGGATCAGTATCGCTAGCTTATTTCACTAAGTCTGTGGCAAACGTGTTAAACTGAATTTTGACACTCTGACACGTTGCAACGGTCACAGTGGTAGGTGTAATGGCTATATTCATTCCAAATGCCTATATAAGCATTTCCTGAGTCATCTACCAAAGAACTTTTTGATGTCCTTGACATCTTAGCATTCTTTAAGCATTCATTCCTTCAAGGAGGCTGAGTGTAATATCGCGAAACCTCGCCCTAACCTTTGTACCTTCAGTCGGGATTGTATCTGAGTATATTATATGTCGATTCGAATGTTGAATCATGAACTGGGAATAAACTCTTTCTGTGTACACTAGGTGCAAATAAAAGAAATACAAGGAGTGTTGTTGCATGTTGTTGTAGCTAATCCGCAACTCATGGACTCATGATGGGCAAAGTGCTCATTATAAGCGGAAGATATTTCCCCCAATTCTTTTTTCGTGGTGTCAGGCGCCCAGACAAGCTCCTCCCTCGTCTCTCCTGCAATACCGATCCCATTTGCCTCCTCCAGCCGGCTCCTCTGCGCCTCCTCCCGATCGGCGGCTGGCTCTTGCTCCCTCCACCTCCAGTCGGCAGGCGTCCCCAGCTCTCCCGACTCGGCGCTTTTTCCCCTGGCGCAGAAGATGGCAGCCCCTACCGCCCGCCTCTGACTGGTCGAGTGCCCTGCCGGTTGCCCGGCCGCCGCCCTTTCCCCTCCCTGGCGTTGCCCTGGCTCTTCTTCCTCGGCAAAGAAGAAGAAACCGAAAGCAGATGCACCCGTGGGCCTTGGCTGCTCCGGCATCCCTGGCCGGCGGTGAGCCATCCTCCAGCCGGCAGTGTGTCCTCAAGGCAGCGCTATCTCGGTTGCTCCACCTCCCTTCCTCCATGAGTACAAAATCTGAGGTAAAAACCCTAGAGATTTTGGGGGTTTAAATTGTGTGCATGCCATGTGTTTGATGAATTGCTCTCAAGGGCATGTCTCTACATTTGCTCATGTTTGATACTATGTGGGACATGAGGATACTATATATTTGTTTTCTATTTAATTTCGAGATTTGTTGGCTGCTGGGAGCTTCAAGTGTCATGTAGATCTCCTGTAATGCGAGTTGTTCATTAGTAGCAGCTTAAGAGATGTGATTTATCCTTGTCTCTGTTGAGTAAGCTAGAAGCACTAAGTTTTTAATTGCATGTATGTATTCTGAGTTCTTTTGTTGTTAAGATTGTATAGTGTGGGATTTTGTCCTAGCGTATGATAATTACTGCTGAACGAATGATAGTATTTGAAATCCTAGAATAGTGAATGATGTGTTACTATTACTTTGTGTGATCATGTCTTGATTCCTCCAATGGTCATGTGAAATCAGAAATATGGTCACTATACCCTTGCTGGTAAATTTAGTTATAGAGGAGAGCAAGAGCTGACTAAGTTATTCCTCCAAATTATAGATAGAAGCTACTTCTAAAGAGGCATAAAGGCTACCTTTAAAGAAAATCATCATTTTGTTAAAAGGTCTAAACTGAAAAAGAGTAACTCTTACTATTCTGCTTCTTTGAAATATTTCATTGGAGTGTTGCATGAATGCTTTATGTTCTGGCATGTTTTATTACTAGGCTCAAATATCATATACTACAGTTCAGTGGAAATGGTTTATTTTCATTATCATTTATGGAGATGATCCACCGATTGTTTAGAAAAGAAAATAATATACACAAGACTGTTATGGAGTTTTGTGCAGGAAAAATTGAATGCAGAATAATTGAAAATATAAGATACTTAATTTGAAGTTAGTTTCATGGCAAGGGATAGACCCTGAACGTTACAGATGTGAAGGAAAAAAAATTGATCGCAGCAATCCAAGACCAGGAGTTGCTCCTAAATTGGAAATAATGAAGCGGTGTATTTTCCTTGGAAGATGTATAAGGAGAAGATTCACAGTATTATGATGGATGGATTCAACTGAAATAATCTGTGTTTCCTCATACCGTGGATGAGGAAACAGTATGAAACTTAATTTTAGATGGATTTTCCAACAACAAGATGGCTGCAATTCAAGTACCAATAAAACTATTAGAAAGTTCTGTGGGCTTGTAATTTGTTTATTGGATTAAATACTATCGCAAGTAGGTTGCTTCTTGTTTGTCTGGGGTGTGTATTGTTCCGTTTATATGACCATGAGTTCCATAACCAGCATATATTTCGTCACTTGGTTATGCCATCTATGATGCAATGTCTAGAGGTAACAAGGATGTAGTGTGGTTAATGCAGTATTGGAGGTTGGAGAGGGTGTTTTTGAAGTCCTTTCCACATCTGGTGATACTCACCTTGGTAGCGATGACTTCGATAAGGGAAAATGTTTTCGGGGGTGGCCTCGACCCCGCGTCGCTTTATCTTCTGTTAAAGGCAAGTGCAACCCCTAGAGTGTTATTAGGGTGTTAAATGCTTTGTTTGCGATAAGATTATGAAACTTCTAATGATGTGGTTATGTTTAATAGCATGTCTAGAAGTTGTTTTTAGTATGGTGATGAGGATGGATGAATGTTAGCAAACTGGTAAGTAAGTTATTCAATTCCCATTTATTGCATTGCGTTACGAAATTGTACGAATGGGTATGGTTATGTTGATGCAAGTGTAGGAACAAGCTTGCACTATAATCACCTAGTTGGTCATATCTGTAAATTTAATCTACCTTATAGAAATTATGTGATGTCTTTCCCTGAATTTTATTCATGACTTTATTTACTCTCGAATGAGTCACACTGGGGGAATAGCAAGTTAATTGGTACTTCCATATTGGTTATGGCTATGTGTGGTGAAAATGAATGAGGGGTGAAATGCATTCCCGTCAATTGCATAATTGCATTCATGATGGACGAGGCGTCCCATGTTGATGCGAACCTCGGTGCTCACCCGTAGTGAGCACAAAAGTCCTACCTCGTAGTCCCATTCATCGAGGTGAATGGGAGCGAGTCAAGAAGAGTAGGCCCCGCCACGGATGGTTATGATTGAGGGTGCACACCGCGGGTGTGCATTCAGCTATTAGGTATACGCTATGACAATGTGCATTATGAGCATGCATGGTGCATTCATTTTATGATTCATGAGAAAAGGATGAGAGCATAAAAGCATCGCATTTCATTATATGTGTTGCAATTGTTAAGTGTTAATTGATGAGAATGGAAATGACAGGTTGAGGATTGAGTCGTGGACTCATCCTGGAATGATTGTTGAGGCATGAGTACGGTTTAGTTATGTTTCCGAGTTGGGTGTGGTAAATGGGGCTAGTTACTGCTTCCTTGACCGGATGATTTCAATTTAGTTTTGGTTATGTCAAATAATGAAGTGGTCGTGCTTTTATGTTTGGTTTTATATGAATTCAAATTGCTTCTTTTATTTACGGCTATCAAATTAAAGAAACTTTTACTTTACTCTTGAAGCAGTTATATTCTAGACAAATTCATTACTTTTCTTACTTGATTGCACTTTGCTGAGTCTTGGACTCACGCTTGTTTGCTTCCTGTTTTTAGGTTCTTTGAAGCTGGCTCGCCGGGATGGGAGTAGAGCACATACACGACTTCGGTCACCATCAAACTATTTAAATCGATTTGTAAAGCTTAGTGATATGGATTGAGGTTGTAACATGTTGTTCGTTGTGGAGTAGTTATTAATTTATATTGGATGTGAGATCGGTTAACTAAGGACCTACTAGAATGATATCTTATACCTGCAATGTTTTTTTGTCTGCTGAGTGGATGTCCTAGTTTCTAGGGAGGTCATGCCGAAATTTTGTAAATTTCGGTGACTTAGCTTTAAATTGGTTTTAGAGTTTAGTGGTTGATTGCAGTCAAGTTCAGTGATAGATGTTAGGTTTTTTTATGCCTTCTTCGAAATTCTCGGTTCAAGTGATTTTGTTGTGGAGAATTATCGTGTGTCGGTAATCCCTTCGGACATGAGTGGGTCCAAAGGGTGTCGCTAGTGAACCAGGGTTTTGGTAGCATCCGTGGCGCGTTGGCGTCGGGGTGTTACACTGAGCCTCACTCTAAACTCTCAAAAACTTCACTCTTAAGTTTTTAGCTCCAATCTTAAGTCTAGTTGTGCTATTGCGAGTGAACCAAGAGACAGGGCTTTTGCAGGGTCTATTACTCTTGGGTCTTAGTGATCCTAGACGGCTTGGAGGTTGTGAAGGTGTGACCTGTCCAAAGGAGATTGTGGAAAGCCACCTTGCTGTGAGAGGTTTGGAACTCACCTCACTGGAGTGGTGAAAAAGTTGCCATAGTGATGACCCAAAACTACTGCGATTAGCTTGTGGGGGAGCTATACTTCGAGGAGAAGTGCTCCAACGTGGACTACGAGGCAGGCTCTGAACCACGGGATAAAATCTCTTGTGTCTTTTGTTTACTTTCTAAGCATTCTCTTTACTTGTTGTTGTTTTCCCGTTATTCAAACTTCTCCATTTTTTTATATAGCTTCTGCTATCGTAGTTGTTGAAGTTTGATAGTTGCACTGAATTTAAATAATAAAAATTTAAAAAGTTTCCTATTCACCCCCTCTCTAGGCCAACTTGTTCCTTCAGGTTCAGGACTAGATTCAGAGAGGAATCGATGTCTTGGTGGTCAAAGAGGTCATGCGGGACGTTCGGGCTAGAGAACATGCACATAGAGGCTGGTTAGTCACGTGAGTATGGCATGTGGGCTGCATACGCATGCAGGAGTTGTTTTTGGTCATGTTGGGCCAAGTGGAGTTGTATACGAACTCTTTCCATGTTGGAAGTGGAGTTGTATTCAATCTCTTTATGTTTGCTCAGTATAAATAGGGGGGTGTCTCCTATTTATTCTGTGCGTTATGGTATTAGAGTTTGTACTCTTTATGTTTGGAGTACTGTAACTAGATCAGATCAAAGAAAAAATCTTTCTTTCCTGGCGGCTGTGCGGCGTGAAGAAAACAAATCAAGGGCGTGCAGCGCTAGTTCTGGTGGCTGGTATTTTGTTTCTGGTTTCCGTGGCGTATGCATGTCGCAACGACTAGGGAATTGCCGTCAGGATTTTTTCTAGTCGTTTGGTGACATCCTTGTGACTTGCGGCCATTGTGTTTGTCTTGTAGCTAGAAGCTCTTGCGACTGGAAACTTTTTTATTTTATACAAAAAACGAGCCGTATTTACAGAAATATACAACATTCGGACGTATTTACCGAAATCTCCACCGATTTCGCAATCTGAAAACGTGAAATCTCAATTTCGCAATTTGAAATTGCGAAATCAGTGATTCCGCGTTTTGAAATTGCGAAATCACTGATTTCGAAATTTCAAATTGCGAAATTGAGTGTATTTGCAATCTCAGATTGCGAAATTGGGTTGGCCACGTGTGCATGCTGATTTCGCCGTTTGACGTTGCGAAATTGAGGTGGGTCCCACGCGCATGTAGAGCGTTGAGCACAGAATTGAGCTGGGTCCCGCGCGTTGCATGCAGAGCGTTGAGCACGAGGCATTGCACGAGTGTTTTCAGCGAGGCTTTTCTCACGCGTGAGCATACGTGTTCGTTTTTCCAGCACGGGCCCGGTAATTTATGACATGTGTCAACGCTGCATGCACGGCCCTGAGAGGCTTTCGTTGATTTCGTTGCATGCAGCTCGTTTTATTAGTTTGATGTGACACGGACATGTCACATCGATGCGCCGAAAGCCGTGAATGACTCGTTTGCTCATTTGCCAGGCTGCCAGGCTCATTTGCTCTCTCGCGTCGCGCCAGGCTCATTTGCTCTCTATAAATAGCGATCAGACGCAGAGCATTTCAACGAATACGAGCGAGAGATTTGGCAATTCTTTGAGAGCGTTGGGAAAATAAGCTCGTAGAGAAGAGACTGGAGAAATTTAGTTGGTGTTTATATTTTGATGAAGTTTACGAAGTTAAATATTTTTTCGAGTATTTCATCGAGATTAAGTATTTTGTAGGTATTCGCAGAAGGTTTTTAGAGACGTTGATTGGCTTTCGAGACGTCAAGGTTTTGTGGTCTTCATTACAGCTTCAAACAGGTTAGTTCTTAATCTTTTGGAACATTATTATGATATTGATGTAGTACTAGAATAATATGTAGAATAAGCGTTCTAGTAGCATGACATAAAATTACAGTAACAGTAATAATATGTAGAATAAGCGTTCTAGTACCGACCATAGTTGTTTGTAGTTGTATTAGCAACATTAATTTATCTATTTGTTGTAGCGACTTATTTTTATGTAGTTGTTGTAGCGATTTATTTTTGTGTAGTTGTTCTAGAGACTTATTTTTGTGTAGTTGTTTTAGCGGCCTAATTTTTTTAGGTGTAATAGCCACATTAATTTGTTTATTTGTTGTAGCGACTTAGTTTTATGTAGTTGTTTTAGCGATCTAAATTTTGTGTAGTTGTTTGTAGTTGTATTAGCGACATTAATTTATCAATTTGTTGTAGCGACTTTTTTTATGTAGTTGTTGTAGCGACTTATTTTTATGTAGTTGTTGTAGCGACTTATTTTTGTGTAGTTGTTTTAGCGGCCTATTTTTGTGTAGTTGGTTTAGTGGCCTAATTTTTTTAGGTGTAATAGCCACATTAATTTATTTATTTGTTGTTGCGACTTAGTTTTATCTAGTTGTTGTAGCGACCTAAATTTTGTGTAGTTATTTGTAGTTGTATTAGCGTCATTAATTTATCTATTTGTTGTAGCGACTTATTTTTATGTAGTTCTTATTGCGACTTATTTTTATGTAGTTGTTGTAGCAACTTATTTTTGTGTAGTTGTTCTAGAAACTTTTTTGTGTAGTTGTTTTTGCAGCCTAATTTTTTTTAGGTGTAATAGTCACATTAATTTATTTATTTGTTGTAGCGACTTAGTTTTATGTAGCTGTTTTAGCGATCTAAATTTTGTGTAGTTGTTTGTAGTTGTATTAGCGTCATTAATTTATCTATGTGTTGTAGCGACTTTTTTTTGTGTAGTTGTTGTAGCGACTAATTTTTGTGTAGTTGTTCTAGAAACTTATTTTTGTGTAGTTGTTTTAGCGGCCTAATTTTTTTTAGTTGTAATAGCCACATTAATTTATTTATTTGTTGTAGCGACTTAGTTTTATGTAGATGTTTTAGCGATCTAAATTTTGTGTAGTTGTTTGTAGTTGTATTAGCGTCATTAATTTATCTATTTGTTGTAGCGACTTATTTTTATGTAGTTGTCGTAGCAACTTATTTTTATGTAGTTGTTTTGTATAATGGACTAAAGACAATTAGGTACTCATATTTACCGTATAAATTTGCAACTGATGGAAATGTTTGCTAGAATATATTTCGGGAATGGCTCATTGTTTTGCACGGTAGGCTCGTGATCTTGCAGAATTGTGAGCACTTAGAGACAAGACTAGGTACTCCAAATAATTTGGCGGACCTGCGTCTCGCTTGGTGCAGACCCATGAACCCACAAAGTTCGTCTAGAGGGGGTCCATCCACGCTTTGTTCCGAACAGCTCTGCGGTGGTGTACACACTCTTCCTGTTAAGGAGTCATGATGCATGGGATCTTTATGTTCGGAATGCAGCAGAGGAGAATTTTGAGGTCGGCGTGTACGTCGACATTTCGGCCCGGTAGAACTCTGCCGAGGCTGGGACAAGTAGCCATCCTCCCGAGCTTGCCGAAGTGCATGTACCTCATGAGGCGCACCAAAGGAGGAAGGACCGTCAGGCGCTCTGGAAGTCGAAGGTAACGAGGGCGAGGTGGATGCGCACAGCACGAATGAAGAAGATGGGGGAAGTAGGGATGAGGAAGCGGCAGACCACGATGACCCGGCTCCCGCCATAGAGTATTTCCGTGGGATCGGTCACCTTGACTGTACCATAGCAGATTACAATACCTTATCCGTGTGGGGGTACCAGCAGAGCGACATCCAATCGAGACACCGGTTTGGGAGCAAGTTGGAGGCCATCACTTCCTAAACAACTATGACATTACGACAAGACGAGAGCACAGGCTTTTGAGGTCTGAGCCGACCACTTATGAGGTTAGGTGCACGAAGTACCCTGCGTGTCCCTTCTTCGTTCGAGTACACAAACCCAAACACGATGAGTTCTTTGCGATTAGTAGACACAGAGCTCATACGTGCACGGAGGAGTTGATTAGGAACATGAGCGGCCTTGTAGATGCGAGGTTCATAGCGCAACTCCTGGTGACCATCGTTGGGAAGGACATAGGGATGACCCCTAGTACAATAATAGAGGAAGTTCACACAAGAACTGGGATGGTCATCACGTACAGCACGGCTTGGAGGGCGAAGCAGAAGGCATTGAAGATGCTCTTGGAGAGTTCAAGAGTCCTTTAACTATGCCCTAGATTGTTACGAAGATTGCAATGGCAAACCTGGGACCTTGATTTGCAATGGGCGATGAGCGATGCGGCTCGAAGACGGGTCGTACACCTCGGCTCAACGATATCTGCTTCGGTTGTTTTGGTTATTTGGACAATGCATCGAAGCTTTCAAGCATTGCAGGCCAGTTATATGTGTAGATGGCACCTTTCTAAGTGGGAAGTTCCGTGGGACACTACTAAGCGCCTGGCGGCTGATGCCGAAAACAAGATCGTCCCACTTGCCTTTGCCCTCGTTGAGAGTGAGAACAACGATAGCTGGTTGTGGTTCCTTAGTCTGCTAAAGACTAAGGTAGTGGGTCTGAGGGAGCGAGGTTTGTGTAATCTCGGACCGTAATAAGGGCCTTTTGCGCGTTAGGCGTGATGCGTGACAAAGACGTCCATCTCGTTGAGTTGGCCCGATTTGCGAAGAGGTGGTGCATGCGCCATCTTGGAGCCAACATACACAAGGTACAAGAACAAGGCACTTGTGAAGACCTTCAAGTCCTTGTGCCTTCAAAATCGATTGCAAGTTCAGCGCAATTTGGGCCCATTTGAGCGAGTCAACTCGGAGGATGATGAAAGAAGAGGAACAGGGGAGGACCATCTGCGTTCTCAAATGGTTGGAGGTCGGACGGTGCGTGCAGTGCTCGCGCAACCTTTAGCGGTGGATCGGCGGAAACCGGCGGAAGGTGGGCGCTCTGCACGATTACCGAATGGAGCGAGGTAAAACATTGCTTTAGTACGTCCTCGTATTATCCACTCAATAGTTTGTGCGATGCTAACGTTAGAGAATGACATCTCAGGTACAATGTGATGAACACGAACATTGCAGAGGCTTTCAATAATGTTCTTAAGGGTGTTCGTGGCCTACCTCTGTGTTCCATCATTGAGCTGACATTCTACCGGGCCACGGATTACTTCCGAGACCGTGGTTCGACCGCCGAGGGGTGCGACACAGCGTATGCACTGAGAGTGGAGAAGTTGCAGCAGCAGCGAAGGGCAAAGGCGCACTTCCACCGCACAAGGATTTTCAACCTTACTACGAACAAATTCGAGGTATTGTGCAAGCGGAAATATGCATCGGGGTTTAGCGCTGGTGACACGTCACAACAATGCGAGATAGGGGCCGATTACATTACTTGCACCTGTAATAAGCCTAAGCTTCAACATATTCCGTGCTCCCACGTGCTTGCCGCTTGCCGAGACATGGGCGGCAACGATGCCTCGCAGTTCATATCGTGGTACTACACCGCGCAAGCACTGAAGAACACGTGGCGCCCCAAGATGTCTTCCTTCACCGTTGGGACCAACTACAAGACCATTGATGGGCCAACATGGTACCCTTACCCCGCGTGTCGACGCACGGAAGCTGGGAGGCCTAGCAGCGAAAGGATCCACGGTGACATGGATGTTGCACAAGCCGCGCACGGTCTGCGGAAATGCAAGTTATGCAAACAACCAGGGCATGACCGTAGGAGGTGTCCCAACCGCAACCCTTAGTACGTTGTAAACGCGCTAAGCCATGTATTCGTGTAACTTGTTTGTTTCAATGTATGAACATTTATGGTACTTTGTAAAAATGCTTTTTCCTTGCCTTGTCATATTATGTGCATATAACATTGCTCCACAGACAGTGATGGAGGTTCTTCCTCTCCCCGAGCTACTACGTGAGGCAGACGATGCAGCCCATAGATCACGAGCTATATCGGCAGGGATCCAGGTTGGTAATTAATTTCGAAGAACACTGCCTTAACTGCGGATTTATCGTACTGAGATATTGCTTCTTTTTACAGTTGGACCCACTTGCCACACGATCGGCGCACAAGATCAAGGCCGTGGACCCTCGTTTCCACGTTCCGCTTGCCAGGGCAGGGCTGCTACCATTTGCCCTAACGATGGACGGAGCTCGTATAGAGGGCGGCAACAGGACCCCCATCCCCGCCATCGATCGGGCACTTGTCACTAGGCTCATCGACAGGTGGCGCCCTGAGACCCATACATTTCACTTCCCATTCGGAGAGATGGCTATAACTCTCAAGGACGTGGCCATGCTCACCGGCCTACCTATCAGAGGTCGACCCGTCATTATCACCCGGCCTGCGCGACAACATTGGCTGCCTTACATCTCGGAAAGGTATGTCATGTTCGAACATACTTTATGCATTTGTTGAAGGCAATATCACCGATTGTTCGTAACGACCTTGTCATTGCAGGTTCGGCGTGCAGTACACTCAGAAGGAGATGGGTGTGTCCAAGTCATGGCTACGGGCCTTGCAGGAGTATGAGGCTTACCCCCCTGATGCGGGCGCGGCGATGGTACTACGGCACTACGAGCTATACCTATACTACCTGCTGGGGGCGGTAATGTTCTGCAACACATCAGGGGATTACATCCTCCCTCACATTATATGGTTAGCCCGGGAGCTCACGGCTAACCCAGAGGAGGCACCAGCGTACAACTGGGGATCTGTCGTGTTGGCAGACACCTACAAGGGGTTGTGTGATGCGTGCCAATGACAAAAACCAAGCGGGGGTATTACGGGGTGCTTGCACCTGCTTCAGATGTGGAGTTGGGAGTACCTCCCAATCTCTAGGCCTTATGTGCTGAGGCCGTACTACCCATTGGTCATCGACGACGACGTCCCAGAGGCTACGCGTCCAACGATGGGTTACCGTTGGATGCATGCACGGTTGAGGTGGACCCCTCGAGATGACCGCGGGAACTATTATCGTGTCATCGGTGATATAGACCTACTCACCGCAGAGCATGTGAGATGGGATCCGTGGAGTGATCACCGAGCAATGGACATTGCTTCTCAAGGTCGCATATCAGCGTGTTGCACGGCGGACCGCGCACTTTGGATGACTAACTGTTTCGTGTTGTACATGCACGCAGTTGAGGTTTACTCCCCCCAGCGTGTACAGAGACAGTTTGGGTTTACGCAGGTAGTCCCCGTTCCACCTGCTCGGGACACCGCTAGATCGCACGGGTATGTTCGACCTTACCCGTAATTCCGTATCCTGTTGTACCAACAATTTTAACCATTCTCGTGTTTTAAAATACAGGAAGAGCGCGAAGGGTGGGACCGGGAGTCACTACTGGTTACACGTGCACCGTGACCATGTGGCTAGCTGGTTGAACACGGCAATGGAGGACGTGGTCGCTCCCTCTGGCCCATATCATCCGGGGGAACACATGCAGTACCTTTCATGGTACCGCCCCCGCACGCGTGCGACCTTGCTTAGCGGCCATGTCGAGCAGCGACCACGACCATATCCTGAGGACAGAGTTCGTGCCGTCCACGTTTTGGTAAGACCAAAATTGTTGAATGTACCGTCATTATAAATTGTGAAACGTATGCATTCGAATATAATACGACGAACTCTATTGGAACACAGAATCATCCGAGCTGCTCTCCCAAGTTGAACAAATTGCATCTCGAGCTCATTGACACTAGTGCCCACGGACCGGTGAGGCAATCCATCGCTTCCAGAGGTGCCCGGCTGATTTCAGCACTCCGTGGGCTTGGTTCCTTTGGTCGACCTTCCAGGCGAGACCATGATGTGCTGACCATCGACCCTCCGCGCAGCTCCAACACCAGGAGATCTACGAGCGGTCATCCGTCTACGAGCACACGTCCATCTACGAGCGCACGTCCATCTATGAGCGCACGTCGATCCACGAGTGCACATCCAACGACGATGGCCCCTACATCTGTCATCCCCCCTGAGGATAACATTGCAGGTTTCACCCCACCTCGGTACAGCGATGGGGAGCGATCATTCGGATCGAGCCCACACAGACCCCTAATTGGAGCGATGCAGGGGATTTCGACTGGGGAATGTATAGCTTGCAGTCGTACACTCAACTCCTCGGTGGACATGTGGACAGTGGGCATCAGGATGTCCCGGGCACCTCGCAACGCGTCCTTGAGACGGCCACCCTACCTACACAGGATGATGCTTCATGGTATAACCAGGGACATTGGAGTGGAGGACAATATTTGTTTCCATCCGGTCATTATCCCCAGCAGGAGGATGTCGAGACATCCCCTCCGGGTACCAGATATGGGTCATCCCAGGCTGCCGGGAGGAGGGACACACATCCTCCCGACACATACACCCCGGAGGACAACCTGAGAAGGCAACGGCGTTAATGTCACATGCTTTGTGCAGCGCCGTATTATTGTTGCCTTTCCTGTATTTTCTGAATTTTCTAGATTTTTCTTGATTTTTGCTCCATTGGAAAAGAGTAACATTGTCAGAATTAAATGAAAATAATGATGACTTATCTCCAGCTGAAAATTTTATATTATCTTCTGGAGCCATTAGTGCACCTATATTATAATTTTCAGAAATTAATAAATTATTTTGCAATATTTAAAAATTCAAAAACAGAGAGAATTGAAAACTAGTACTCTGAATTTCGGAATTTTTATTAAATAATGGTGCAATATTTGGAGCTAAAAATTTTACGTAAAATTCTTAGCTCAAATAAATTTGAAAAAAAAATTCAAAAATAATAAAAATACTTGGATTGTCGATAAATCAAAATCCGAAATCGAGAAAACTGTGCAGAGCAGATTGTCGAATTCTAATAAAATATGTAAATGGTATTTTAATTAGAAATTTCTACAGTAGCTAGATAACTTCCAATTCATTGCACAGAAAAATTTTCATTAATATTGAAGTGACGTAAAGCCGATTCATTGAACCTCATCATGCTCAGCTTTGTTCCTCCGAATCTGCGCGGTTTGTGGTCATTTAGGGTATTTTTGTGAATGGATTCAGATGCGAAGAAAGTTATAAATACAATATTTCTGTAGAATACGGTAGTATATATGCCAAAGTGGGTTACAAAGCTAGTCACACCAACATTTGCATTTAGACGAGTAATTGTACAGGCCGCCGAATAGGCTTAGTTAGTTTAGTTTTCTGCGCTACTAGTTCACGAAGGGTGTTTGCGGAAGAAAGATTTATGTGCAGATCAAGTCCTAAAAAGAATATAATTTCAGATTACGGTAGTTTATATTATGGGGTATGATTTTTGGCTATTCCCTCAATATTTGGCATTTAGACGCGATACTTTACGGGCGGGTGAAAAGGCTTAAACGACCACGCAGTTTACTCAGCTTGCTGTTCGTTCCGAATTTTGCTTTGCTCCCCCATTTCCTTCACTTCCAGGTCAAGAGTGATACCAAAACAGAGTCGCCGAAACACGTAGAAGCTTAATTCGTTACTCACCTGAGCTCCCTCTCCACCCCTAATACCAGAAAAATGAATAAAGAATCATGTAAACTGTAGTCACAAACATAAAATGAAACTTGACCGATTCAACGTTAATAACATGATCATTTGTACTATTTCAACCGCACATAAAATAATTCGTTCAAATACTAAACTTTAAGAAACTAACTTACGAACGCTTTACAAAGTCCATATTACCATAATCTGAAGAAAGAATTTTGATTCATCATGGTTTACATAATAATCATGTTGGTTCAATAAGCGTAAGTATTCACATTTCAGTGATCCATAAAATGAATCGTCGGACGTTAGTTGTGAATGCGAAATCAATTATTATAATATTTGCATCACTAGAACCTTCTCAAATATTGTAAAAACAAGACTAGTAACCTTAAATAATAGATCTGACATACGTAAAACTAAGTATCCACAATATCGATCGAAGATCAAGCACTATGCATTCATAGTAAAATATGATCACTTAAGCCTTTTCAGTAGCTCGCATCACAGCTCGCCTAAATGCAAATATTATGAAGAATAACTCAAAAATGATCTTGACGATATGATCTACAATAATCTAGAAAAATATTCTTATTTTAACTTGCTTTGAACCTGAATCCTGATAAAGTAAAACCCTTAAGTGTTAACCATTAAGCTTCTCGTTCTCGCCGATCTCGTGATAACGTGAACTTTGTAATACCACGTAAGCCTTTTCAGAAATAAATATAATGAATCATCTAAACCCTAAAATTTATAAAATCAATTTAGAAACATTCTCCAAAGTATAGACTACCATAATATGTAGAAATAATCTTATTCCGTTATGCTTTAAATATTAATCTCATTAGCGAGAATAACCTAAAGTATTATGATTGCCAAACTTGGTAATGTGAGTTAATGAACCCGATAACAATGAAGAAATCTATAATTAAGATGTTTGTATTACCGAACCTTATTAAAAAGCACGAAGATATAACCAGTAACCTATCATAATAGGTCTAGTGTATTCAAACTAAATCTTATGCAATGTTAATTAAGAAATAAATACTATTCACATATACATCATACAACAAATTGATGTTTAGATTAATTCTATTAATCTAAATAATTTTTGCATCTTGAATTCGATGATATAACTATTAAAATGCAAACACTTAATGAACTAAAATGCAAGAACGTAAGATCATGCAAGAACGTAAGATCATACAAGCCTAGGGACGTGCCCGTCGGACGTGGATCGCCCGGGGCCCGGGACGTGCTTTCGATTGGAGGGGGACGTCCTCGTTCGTCTTCTGAGGGGGCCCGCCACGTCCGTGTAAAGGGGGAGACGTGCCCCTCAGAGGTGGATCGGGCGAGGGGCCTGGGAACGTTCTCGTCTGGAGGGGGTGTCTCGTTCGTCTTTGCGGGAGGCCGGCCACGTCCGTGTAAAGGGGAGGCGTGCCCCTCAGAGGTGGATCGGGCGGGGGGCCTGGGAACATTCTCGTCTGGAGGGGGGCGTCCTCGTTTGTGCTGCGGGAGGCCCGGCCACGTCCCCGTGTAAAGGAGGAGACGTGCCCGTGAGAGGTGGATCGGGCGGGGGGCCTGGGAATGTTCTCGTATGGAGGGGGGACGTCCTCGTTCGTGCTGCGAGAGGCCCGGCCACGTCCCCGTGTAAAGGGGGAGACGTGCCCATCAGAGGTGGATCGGGAGGGGGGCCTGGGGACGTCCTCGTCTGGAGGGGGGACGTGCCTACAAGAGGACTCTCCGAGGGGAGAGCTGAAAGCACCTCAGTTTCTCGTTGAACATTCTTCCCCAGAACCCCGCAATCCTTCCACAAATCTAAGAGCTTTCATACCACCTCCGCTACCACATATCCTCGTCTTCATCCCGTTCCTTGCCTCAAAAGACTATGTCTCAAACGGCAACCTCTAGAAATCGGAGGGCTCGTGCACTTGCCAATGCAAGGTAGGTCGAATGTCCTAACTGCCATGTGCAAGCTAATGTGTTCTACGCCAACACTGTGGAAAATAATGGGCGAGTGTTCTACAAGTGCCCTTTTTTCTCTGTAAGTGAAAAGCTAGTTTGATTCCTTCTTGTGCACACTATTTCTTCTATTCGAGTTGTGTAGTTGTTCTGAGATATCTCATTCCTTCACACGGCCTGAAAGCTTGTTCACCTCATCACGTAGGTTGCAGGGTGCCAATATTTCCAATGGGCGGACACCATGGACACCTCGACGGAGCGTCCTACAACCATTGTACCACAGAGGATGCGTGACCTTCTATGGAGGAGAGGATGGACCCTATGCTTGAGCAAGAGGTGAACATCTTGATGTTCAAGATGGAGCACATTTTAGATCATATGAAATGGTTAGAGAAGATTGTGTATGTGGCTATCGTTCTTGTATTGTACTCTATTCTTGAAGTAGTTCATTTAAGTGTAGAGGCGAGTTGGTCACGGATGTCTTTCAAGTGGTTTCCAGATACCATATTTTCATGTATCCGTATTTTACATGTTGAGCAGGCTTTAATTAGAATATTTTCATGTGATATGGCTGTCCAAACTGGGTTCCAAAGCTAGTCACACCAACATCTGTATTTACACGAGTAATTCTAAAGGCCGCTGAATAGGCTTAGTTAGTTTAGTTTTCTGCCCGACTAGTTCACGAAGGATGTTTGCGGAAGAAAGATTTATGTGCAGATCAAGTCCTAAAAAGAATATAATTTCATATTATGGTAGTTTATATTATGGGGTATAATTTCAGATCAACTTAAGTGTTGTTGAATCTGCGCAGTTTGTGGTCATTTAGGGTATTTTTTGTGAATGGATTCACATGCGAAGCAAGTTATAAATACAATATTTCTGTAGAATACGGTAGTATAAATGTAAATTTGAAGGTAAATGGTAAAAAATAGTTGTTTAGTATGTATAATACCATATTCCAGAATAATATGTCAATTATAACTTGCTTTTTATCTGAATCCTACTAAAGCAAGAACCCTAAACGTTCACAAACCGTGCGGTTGTAAATACTTAAGCCTTTTCGATGGCTTGTAAAACTACTCGACTAAACATAAATTTTGGGGAAAATGGTCCAGAAACATACCCCGGTATATGGGCAACCAAAGCATAGAAAAACATCTCAATTACGATTTTCTTGTCATATAAATTTCGTTAGAGAAAACACCCTAAATGATAATGTTGCTAGAGCCTTATGTTATAAAACAACGACAGATAAAATAACTCGTCAAAACACTAAAAGTTATAAAACCAATTTAGAATTACTCCTCAAAGTATATACTACCATATTGTGAAAATAGAATATCATTATGTTATGATTTGCATATAAAACTCGCTAGCAAAATAACCCTAAGCGTTAAGCTTTCCGAATATTAGAAACATTGAAGCATTTTTGGCGGCTCAGAGAATAACTCGTCTAAATGTAAACCTTATGTAAAATAGATTAGAAATGATATTTAGGATATGTAGTCTTGTATTCTAGAAAAATATTTTATTTGCAACTTGCCGTTCATCAAAAACCAGCTAGTATAAAATCCTAAAGTGATAAGGTAATTCATACACTCGTTTGGCCGATTTTGTATAACAGACTTTAATGATATATAAGCCTTTTTAGCAATGAATATAATACCACAGCTAAACACTAAAATTCATGAAATTAGTTCAGAAATGCTAACCAAAGTATAGATTACCATATTCTAAAGAAATAACCTTATTTCATTATGTTTTTCATATAAATCTTAATAGCTCAACAACCTTAATTAATAAGCTTTCTGTAAGCTATAATATGCATAAACGAACTCGAAAACAATGAAGAAATCTATATTTAAAATATTTATCTCACCAATATCTTCTTAAAAACCCTGTATATGTAACCAGTAACATAAGAATAAACAATATCTTAACAAACCTTACCAACATCCATCAACATTACAATATCTTAACAAGTCTTAGCAACATCCATCAATATTACAATATCTTAAGAAGTCTTAGCAACATGCATCAGCATTACAATATGTTCACAAGTCTTAACATTAAAACAGGACTAGAACTTTCCCGAACCATCACTATCAATATCGATACCCTCATCCTCACAGTACTGCCAATCATCACGTTTACCCTCGTCATCACTTTGGTAATCGTAAGGAAGACACAAATCAGGGTCTACATCCCCTTCAGGCTCTACATCCCCTTCAGGCTCTACTTCATCTCTTTGTATCAATTCACGTGATTGTATGGCAACTTGCCTGGACATGACTTGGGAAGGTGCCCGCGGAGCATGTGGCTTTGCCTGGACATAACTTGGCATAATGGTTCTCGAAATGTGGAGTTGCGTTCGATACTCCTCTTCCCAAGCCCAGAAACTACAGCTGTTGGGACCTAATGCCTGGTGATTTCACGGAAGGAATGCAGGGTTAGTGGGAACACATGGTAACAACTCAAAAGGAACAGAGAACTGACCTCATTGTTTTTCGTGCACTTGAAGAAGAATCGGAATTGGTCTGGGGTAGTTTGTGACATGCCCTCAAAGATTATGGAATTGCATCTCGGGCATTCTATCAACAGGAGCCCTATCATCGTGCTTTTCTTTGCAGGCGCACTTGAGCTCGAGGGATAGGCCATGGAAGCTCTTCGATATGTGGAAGGATTGTGGGGAAGCCTCTCGAGAAACGTTGGTGGTTTGGCCTCTCCTGTCTGAGAGTCCTTTTGTAGGCACGTCCACCTTGTCTTCATGCATCAAATAGTTTTTCTGCTTTCGGCACAAACAGTATGGCGTTTTTCCACGCGTCGATTTTTTCATCCGGACCCTCTTTCTTTTGTTTGTAGTTGCGCCGCGTTTTGCCCGCCTGAGCCTCCTCCCCGCCCTCCTCTTTTTTCCCAACGTGACCGTGCACCCCAAGCATGTCCTCCGCGTGCCTCGCCCGCACCACGTGCCCGCGCCCCACGCGACGTGCCGCGCCGCCTGACTGCCTCCTCCAGCGTCGTCGTGTGGCGCGTGGAATCCGCGGTTTCGTCTCGCGCCGAATGCCGTGGGCCCGTGTCGGGAAAAACCGCGGAAAAACCTCCGTCGAATAAATTAAAAAAATCGGGAAAATATTCCGTGCTTCAGATCCACGGAAAATTAAAAAAAATTATCCGATTCAGATCCGCGAAAATTTTTAAAAAATTAAAAATATTACGCTCCTTTGGATCCGCAGAATTGTGGACAAAAAATAATAAAAAATTATTCCGCCGACTGGATCCACGAAAAATCGGTTAAAAAAATTTTGCCCATTAAAGTTGCACGACGAATCACCTATCATCAAAGCTGCACGACCTGCCACTACACATCATCAAAGCTGCATGACCTGTGTTGCCAAATTTGAAATAAATCGATGCTAGCTTTCTCAAGTTGTCTTTCTTAATTTATTGTATCTACTAGTCTTGTCAAATCACTCATGTGTTGTCATCTTCGTATCTGATGATGCGACTTCTCTTAAGGTGTCGAGATTTTTAATTGTAGCTCGTAGTAATGTCAAATCACCCATGTCTTGTTAAATGCTTCAAGACGCTTTCTCGAGTGGACGAATAGACACGACACCTACGGCCTTCAGAATGCGATGTGGCAATGAGCTTCTTTCAGCTTTCTCAAAGTGATTCGACAATACTCTGCAGACCACCAAGCGACACAGCACTACCCATCTCAGGCCGACAGAGGGTGACAGGTCGTGCAGCTTTTGGCAGAGGGTGACACATCGTGCAGCCTTTGACAGAGGGTGACAGGTCGTGCAGCTTTTCTCATAAGGCTTCTGGTCATGCAGCTTTGATGATGAGTGACACGTCGTGCGGCTTTTTCTCAAAGGGTGACAAGTCATGCAGCTTTTATTAGAAAGTGACAGGTCGTGTAGCTTTGATGATGGGTGACACGTCGTGCAGCTTTTCACAGAGGATGCCAGGCCATAAAAATGGACAAGTGCTGTAATTGTGTGGAGTAACCCCTCACCACCACTATAAAACAGGGCCGAGGGTAGAAATCCAACACACCAAACCAACAATAAACGTCCACTGAATCTACACAAATTAGGCGCAATGTCATTCTACTGCGCCTCTTGACAAGCAAAAGTCATCCCGCCCCGAATATCCGGATGCCAGTAGCGTCGACGCCCTAGTTCTGCCGGAGTTGCCCCGACCCAAATGCGACTGCAACCTATCGGCGAAGATGATGCAATCTACCCATGGAGAGACGGCCGCCCGCGCTCACTACTGTTGTGGCCGCACCTACGAGGTAAACCTACTGGTGTCCACACAATACAGGGTAACACTACCATTTCATGCATCGTTCTTTCTTTTCTCAGCACAAGGACCGGTGTTGCTTCTTCCAATGGATCGACGGGCCTAACGGCGTGACTCAATTTCTCTCCAAGCGCCACGACGCCTACCCCGCTTCGCCGAGAACTTCACCCGGTGGGAGAGGTGCCAGATATGTCCTTTTCTAGATCGACTAGAGCTTAGGGCGGTGGGCAAGGGCCAACCAATCGGTGAGTTTCATGCGACATACTCATGTTAAACTCACAAAGTAGTAGTTCTAAATCAGTTCATCGCACATAGGAGTTCAAAAGGAAACTTGCGAATTCGCTCAAGTCAAAGGAGAAACCACCTCCAAGGCCACCCGAAAGCCCCGACCTTTGTGAACATGGCCTGCAGGCAGTGGTTGATACCTGCCACGATGATCTAGCGGACCGGAGATTCTCTGGTGCCCTTGGCCGAGGATGAATGGTGCGGCTACTTCAAGCTGGTGGACCCGAGACGTACCACCCACATCTCATGCTTCTGTATGGGAAAACTGGGGAGCAACCTCTCCGTGGTGCCACTACCGCGAAAAGCCGGACCGAGCACGCCAACGGTGTTATTCAACGACCAAAGGGCATCTTGCATTGATGAGGGGCACGCTCCGGTTGTCCAAGGATAAGCCCAACACACACCTCCTGCACCATATAGTGGAGTGCGAGCAGAAAGCAGCAGCGTCTCCGCATGCCTCCGCTAACGCCAACACACGAGAGGTGCAAGAGGTTCCTCCTCTCGAAGAAGAAGGGATAAGGGGAAGGAGTCGGCCGAGGTCCGCACCACGCAACAAATCCTTGACGCGTTGCGCAGACCATCCGGGAACCCGGGTGGTATTAACATAGGGGACGCCGGGAATCGGGATGACATGCCTATATGGGAGGGCAGAAATCCACATAAAAAAGACCAAAAAATTTTGTCTTATACACCCGAGACGTACGGCATAGGACACCCATTCGGTGACAGCTGGGTGCACTTGGGATCCCCATGGAGTTCTTTCATAGTAGGGATTGAGCGGTGTCCGATGACAAATCGCAAATTTAACACGGGTCAGGTAATATGCAGAAAATATGGGACATCATTCTGGCTATACCCAGATTGGCGGAACGATCATTTGTTCCACCATGACAAACAATGCTTTAGTTAGTTAGTTAAATCAAGCAATTTAAATCCATTGTTGTAATGCCCTTGTAATATAATCTAATCTATTGCTTATTTTATCATCTGAACTTTGGTGTATGTGCCCTTATATATGTTCAACAAATAATTTAAGTACTCATAACATGAGTTGTTGTCGACTATAAAATTTTGAAATTTTTTGTCCATGGTATTGATGCATCACTAATATTCCTATAAAATTTTTATCAAGCTTTATAAATTTTTAAAAATCAGAACGATTACTCGCTCGAATTTTGCCATATCGGACACTAGCATTGTATGAATTTTTAAAAATACATGAGAATGTTGTATATTTTTACGTGACATTTTACAGCATGTCGAAAACGCTTAAATGATCAAGTAGTTCTTTTAATGATCAAGCAGTTCTTAGTAGTTCTATACCTCAGATAGCGATTTTTACAATATTCCTCGAGTGACTAGCACGTGGTGTAAGTGGATGGGGTGCGCCGCCATTGAGACGAGATTAGCGAGACCGCTTGAACGAACAAGAAAGTTGCTCTGCCCTAACTTTTCCAGTACAAAAAATGGACAGACAAAATTTTTGAAACCTATAATTGGTCAATTTAGCCAACTCACCTGGCGAAATCAATGTGCTGACGTGGCCAACCCAATTTCGCAGTTTCAGATTGCAAATACACTCAATTTCGCAATTTGAAATTGCGAAATCGATGATTTCGCAATTTCAAACGCGGAATCACCGATTTCGCAATTTCAAATTCTGAAATTGAGATTTTGCGTTTTGATTGTGAAATCGGTGGAATTTCGTAAATCGTCGAATGTTGTATATTTACAGAATACGGCTTGTTTTTGTATAAAATAAAAAATTCCTCTTGCATTGGTTAGTTCCACGGTATCGTGCATGCATGTATGATCTGACGACTAGATAATTTGCTTGCTATCTAACGCGCCTGCATGCAGAAAAAGTTTCTATCGCAGTTCAGATAAAGCCCAATATAAGTGGGTCGACCATCTGAGGCCCCCAAATTTTGGGGTCCCCTGACATATCTTTGCACTACTATGGCTTGTTAAGGTTTTGCGAGTTCTAATGCATCAACACATCGTATTCTGCCGATTCCGTGACTCGCGTCTCGCACGAAACCGCCGTGACGGGGTGTGCCGCCGCCATCTGCCGAGGCATGATGACCATTCGCCGTGAGTGGTGTCGGCTTAACGATCCAGCTGCTTCTTATGTGGTCTGTAGTTTTGTACTAGTTCAATTATTCAAATCAGCGATCAATCTTAGGGTGAATATTTCTTGCCTTGCCCCTTGGAATATAATTTGGATGTTTGTGCGTCGGTTCTACTAACTCCGCTTCATCGCATCAAGATTCGATCACGAGCAAATTGTCCCATTTATATTGGTTCCATGATCCTTTTTTAATTAGTTTTGTTGTGTTTGTGATTCATGAAACAGGGAGATCAATTTATTCATCATGTCTTCTAGAGTTAGAAAATATGATTCTGGTTATGAAAAGCGCAAGAAGAAAAAAAAGAATAGAACAGTTCGCGCAGACTCAGAATTACATGTGGAGTTAAAGTTCCTCCAAAATTTTATCCCTAAGGAAGACATGGGCTCTCTTGATATTCTGAAGTTTGTGAAACGGATGGGTTGTTTTCCTAATGCCCTTATTGTATATAGAATTTTGTTGACTATTCATGTGACAGTTGCATCTGCAGAACGAAGCTTTTCAGAATTGAAGTTGGTAAAATCCTACATACACAGTACTATGACACAAGAAAGACTCAATGGATTGACAACAATTGCACTTGAACATGATGTTCTGGAGAAGATTAAATATGAAGATATAATTGAAGATTTCATTTCAAAGAACAAAGAAAGATGATGCTTTTTACTCGGTTAAAAGGATATCGGTAAGAAAGATTCACCCTTTACACTTTTAACATTAATGCCTATTGTAGTTCTAAATATTGGGAAAAAACATATAGTTATATA